>PVLA01011457.1:0-52956 GCA_004027455.1 Hydrochoerus hydrochaeris | reverse complement strand
AAACTCTTCAATGAAATTGAGAAGAAAGCAATCCTCCCTAAATCATTCCTGGAGGCAAGTATTACTCTGATACCAAAACCAGAGAAAGATCCAACCAAAAAGGAGAACTATAGGCCAATCTCACTAATGAACATTGATGCAAAGATTCTCAACAAAATACTGGCAAGTAGAATGCAGCAAATCATCAAGAAAATTATACATCATGACCAAGTGGGGTTCATTCCAGGAATGCAGGGATGGTTTAACATATGCAAATCAATAAATGTAATACACCACATCAACAGAGCCAAAAGCAAAAATCACATGATCATCTCAATAGATTCAGAAAAAGCTTCTGATAAAGTCCAACACATTTTCATGATAAAAACCCTACAGAAACTTTGATAGGAGGTATGTACCTCAATCTCATATAGACCATCTGTGACAAATCAACTGCCAAGTTATACAAAATGGACAGAAATTGAAAGCCTTCACTCTAAAATCAGAAATAAGACAAGGATGTCCACTATTACCATTCCTATTCAATATAGTTCTGGAAATATTAGCCAGAGTAATCAGACAAGAGAGAGAAATAAAAGGCATAAAAATAGGAAAAGAAGTTAAATTATCATTATTTGCAGATGACATGATACTCTACATAGAATACCCCCAAAAACTCCATTAAAGGACTACTAGAGGTAGTAAACAAATTCAGCAGCATAGCTGGATGCAAAACCAACACTCTAGATACAAAGTCAACACTCAAAAATCAGTAGCATTCCTGTACACAAACACTCACTGAGAGAGAAATTATGGAAATATCACCTTTCACAATAGCATCTAAAAAAATGAAATACCTAGGAATCAACCTAATCAATAAATGGTGTTGGAAAAATTGGCTTTCCACATGCTGAAGACTGAAACTAGACCTATGTCTATCACCATACACTGAACTAAAACCAAAATGGATAAAGGATCTAAATATTAAAGCAGAAGCACTAGGAGCTAAAGATGGCCAATCAGTGAGCGATAAAGTACAAAGCCTCCCAGGAGAAACAACTTATTTGCCAGAATAAAACACCCTGAAGAGACCTAGACAGAGGGAGATGGATCCTCTTGACACAGGAAGAAATTAAAATGTATAAAAGTTCGTCAAACACGTTGGGATTACAACTGGAACAGCTGAACATTGCGGAACACAATGTTTTAACTGTGACTCATGAAATTTGGGCCAGATTGGGTAGACACAGACCGGCAAAGCCACCCAAACTTGTTCCCACCACCAATCACAGGAACAACAGCAGCACTGAAGTCATGCATTGGTGAGCCCAAAAGAAGGTGGAGCCGGTGAAGGGACCTTCATTAATCCACAGTCAGTGCTGGTAATGAGACCTACCCCACAGGAAGGGAGCGACCAAATGGGCAGGAGGAGCCTGAACTGGGAGTGACAGTGACTTCAGTTGGTTGCTCTCTCTCCAGAGCAGATTCATGGGATTTGCTTGGACTGGGCCGTGCCCCTGGCTGGAACCCAATGAGCCATCCCAAATCTATTCCCTGTGCCTAGCACACACTAACCGGGTGAAGGCACCTGAAGTTTGACTGGCCCGGTGGGTAGGGGCAGGCATACACAGCCGTTGCTTACACCTCAACAACAAGAGCAGGCAGGAGAGGCAGAGGTCCCTCGCCAGTGTGCTTCAGAGGAAATGTGACCAACAGGGAAGGGGGCTGGGACCTGCACTATACACCTGTGAGGAGGAAACCAGGGCCATGACAGAGGAGAGAGGCAGGAAGAGGCCCCCAGCCCAGAACCCTGAGAGCACTTATCAAGGAGAGGGAAAAACAAGGGAGACTAAGGGTGGCAAACACACAACATCAGACATGGCTTCAATGGACATTAAGAGATATTTTTGGGACCTTGTAGACAAGCTCAAAACTGAAATACTAAATCAGGTAAAGCAGGATATGAGTAGAGTAATAAAAGAAATGCTCTCAGGAAGCATTTCTTGGGATAATACAGATGGAAGAAGGGAGGAACACAAAAAAAGGAGAGAAACATTTGATAAAGAATATAAAGAAAATATAGAATATAAGAAGCTGATTCAAACAGACTATCAGGAAATTAAAAACTCCATTGAAAGCTGGCAAAATGCCTTAAAAGAAACTAAGGATAGACTACCAAAACTTGAAAACAAGTTTGCAGTGTGTGATGATGAAAGGAAAGATCACTTAAAAATAACAAGGAAATAGGCAGTAACAATACAAAGCTCGAAGTTGACAAGAGAATCTACAATTTAAGAATAAGAAATGTGAACGAAGAAGCAGGAATACATACAGGTGAAATACAAAGGCTATTCATGGAAATAATTAAGGAAAACTTCCCAAACATGGGAAAAGAAAATGATATTTGGTTGTGTGAGGCATACAGAACTCCAGCCACCTACAACCAAAACAGATCTACACCCAGACATATAATAATCAAGATACCAGAAATTCAATATAAAAACAGAATATTAAAAGCTGTCAGAGAAAAGAAACAGATTACCTATAAAGGTAAGCACATCAGAATCACAGCTCACTTCTCAACACAGACCATCAGATCAAGAAGAGCTTGGAGCGAAGTCTTCCAAGCCCTGAAAGAAAATAACCTCCAGCCCAGATTGAGGTACCCTGCAAAACTGTCACAGGAAATCAATGGAGAAACAAGATTCTTACATAACAAAGAGGAACTGGGGGAATCTGTGACCACCAATCCAACCCTACAGAGAATACTGAAGGACATTCTAGAGAGAGAAAAAAACAATACCAGGATTTTAGGAACAGTGGCAGAAAGGCCTCAATGAGTAGGGCAGGCAGTAGAATGAAGGAGAAAACTAAACAAAGGCAGAAAAATAGCATAGCAGAAATAAGGCAGAGAAGGATAACTAGAAACTCTAACATAGATGGCCTTGATACACTATGTTGTTAATAGTGCACCAGGAGTTAAAATCCACATTACTCACACTACTCTGCTTAGATGTATTATATTCTGTTCCAGTCATTCTAGCTGTACGAGATTTGAGGGCACAGACAGTAATCCCAAAAATGACAGAATACAGTACAGTAATCATCCTTAATTTCCTATTAAGTTAATCTAAAGCTATGTAAAACCTACACTGTTTTACCATGACTGATCATAATCAAATCTGGTTTGTTGTTTCGTTGTTTTGTATTGATAGATTTTATTCAAAGCTGTTATGCTTGATAGTATCAAGTCTAAGAGTATAGGCAACTATACTTAAGATGACAAGATCCACTAGAATATCCACTATGGATTGATCATTACCTGTCTTTGAATCTTGATACTGTCTACAATGTTTTGTTTTACTAATATTGTTATTTACCTCTGTACTCAATTATACTGCTATATTCAATTATGCCTGATGATATAGACATTCTATTGAAGATAATAAGAAACCACACAGTAATCATTGTAGATCACCTTGTACTATGGTTTTATATGACTTTTTGGTTTTATGTTTTCATAGGAATTTGTTTTGTTTTGTCTTGCTAAGTTTTGTTTTTCCCTCTAATACAGAAAGGATAGAAATGCATGTAGAGATTCATGCATGCATAGCTGGTTACACTCTCACTGTTTGAATATCTACTTTGTATGCTTTAATTTTGTAACTTGAACAACTATTTCTAAGAGGACAATAAGTAATTTATTAACTAGTGATTTCTTATTGTTTATCTTTTTTTTTTGGAATTCTGTATTATCTCTATCCTTTACATGCTTTTGTTTCTCTTTAAATAAATTTAAAAATATAGTGCACCAGGATTTAAAACCCACATTACTCATAATGCTCTGCTTAGATGTATTATATTCTGCTCCAGTCATTCTACCTGTACTAGATTTGAGGGCACAGACAGTAATCCCAGAAATAACAGGATATAGTATGGCAGTCATCCTTAATTTCCTATTAACTTAATCTAAAGCTCTGTAAAACCTACACTGTTTTACCATGACTGATTATAATCAAATCTGGTTTGTTAGATCACTGTTTTGAATTGATAGATTTTATTCAAAGCTGTTATGATTGATAGTATCAAGTCTGAGAATATAGGCAACTGCACTGAAGATGACAAGATTCACTAGAATACCCATTCTGCTTTGATTATTACCTGCTTTTGAAGTTTTATACTGTCTACAATGTTTTATTTTTAGTAATATTATTATTTACTGCTATACTCAGTTATACTGCTATATTCAATTATGCCTGATGATGTAGACATTCTATTGAAGGTAATAAGAAATAACACAGTAATTATTGTAGATCACCTTATACTATGGTTTTATATGACTTTTTGGTTTCATGTTTTTATAGGATCTGATTTGTTTTGCATTGCTAGGTTTTATTTTTCCCTCTAATACAGAAAGGATAGAAATACATGTAGAGACTCATACATGTGTAGCTGTTTACAATCTCATTGTTTGAATATCTACTTTGTATGCTTTAATTTTGTAACTTGAGCAACTATTTCTAAGAGGACAATATGTAATTTATCGACTAGTGATTTCTTACTATCTTTTTTTTGAAATTCTGTATTATCTCTATCCTTTACATGGTTTTGTTTCTCTTTAAAGAAAAAAGGCAAAAAAAAGCCAGAAACATATCTACTGGAAGATAAAGTAGGTAAAAATCTTGGAGACATAGGGGTAGGGAGAGAATTCATGAATAAAACGCAAACAGCAAGGGAAATACTTCAAAGAATCAACAACTGGGATCTCATATTACTAAAAAGTTTTTGTACTTCAAAAGAAATCAGTAAAAAAAGTGAAAAGAAAACCCACACAATGGGAAAGAATTTTACCCAGCAACCCCTCAGACAAAGGACTTATATATTGAGAACATATAAAGAATTGAAAAACATCAAGCCCACCAAATTTAAAGACCTTTTCCAAAAATGGGCATCAGAGATGAAAACACAGTTCTCAGATGAAGATATACAAATGGCAAATAAATGCATGAAGAAATGTTCACCATCACTGGTCATTCAAGAAATGCAAATTAAAACAGCAGTGAGATTTCATCTCAGTCCAGAAAGAATGGCTGCCATCAAGAAAACAACTGATAACAAACATTGGTGAGGCTGCAGGGAAAAAGGAACACTGATCCACTGTTGGTGGGAGTGCAGACTAGTGCAACCACTGTGGAGGTCAGTATGGAGATTCCTCAAAAAACTAGGATTGCAAGTTCCATTCAGTCCAGCTATTCCCCTCCTGGGTATTTTCCCAGAAAAATTGAAAAGGTGATATATGTGTACCCATGTTGATAGCAGCACACTTTCTGATAGCTAAATCTTGGAAACAATCAAACTGCCTGTCAACTGCAGAGTGGATGAAAAAGATATGGTATTTTTATACAATGGAATACTACTCAGGTATAAAAAAGGATGATCTTAGGCCTTTATCAGTAAATGGAGGCAATTTGAGAATATCTTCATTAGTGAAATAAACAAGACTCACATTAGTAAATATCACATTGTCTCTCTAGTGTAAAAAATAATAAGAATGGGCAAAATAATAGTATCCAAAAAGTATAATAGATATAATAGATATTGTAAAAGTGAAAGGGAAGGAAAGTGCTCTAAAGGATATAACGGTATGTATAGTGTGTAAATAGATGATCATATTACTGAACTTTTGTTAGATCATTGAATAGAAGAGTTTGTACTGTCAATGTTTGAGTGTCTAGCCACTTTTTATGCTTTGACTTTGTAACTGTAACAACTATTGTTAAGTTAACAATATGTAATGTATCAACTAGGGATTTTATGATGTTAATTCTTTTGAACTCTGTATTCTACTTTTCTTCTTTTTTCTATTTTGTCTGTTTAAAATTTTTTCTTTGTCTCTTAAAATAAAAACAAATAATTAGAAAAGAAAATTTATTCATAAAAACCCAAATTGGAAACACAAATATCCTTCAATAATTCAATAAATGAATATATTTCAGTGTATTTATACAATAGACTAAAACCCAGAAATTTTTAAAAGTGAATAGTGTCCTTAAGAGTGTGGATTAATTTCCCTGACCCAGAATGGAAAGAAGTAAGACACAAAGACACCACATAATTCTCAGTAATGGTAGTAAGAAGGATAGTTTACAAAAGGTGATGACAAAGAGATATTAACAACAAAGAGTGGGAAAGGCCTGTCTGCCACCTTGGAAATGTCCTGTGTGTTGATTAGGGTTGTGACTGCAATTATCTATACATTTGTTCAATTTCATTAAACTTTAAAATTTGTGTTTTACTATGTGTAAATTATGTATCAGTAAAGTTGGTTTTTAAAATAACGTTGGTTTACCTTATTAGTGCTATTTGTGAAATTGTTTATAATGTCAAAGATTATATGTTTAGCAGTTGTTTATCAACATTGAAAAGAGGCAAAAATATGTCCAAGTATTCCCTCCTTGGATATTCATTAAATAACATCCATGTGTGAATCAGAAAGCTGAGCAGTGATATGGTCAGGTCAGTGCCTTGAAAAGACTGCTCTGGCAGCTGTGTGGGGAATAGATTGGAAGGATCCCAGAAAGGACACAAAGAAATTGTGTTCTGCGTCAGAAAAGGTGGAGAAGACATGGAAAATCCATGAGAGAATGGATCATAGGTAAGACCAGGGTACAGATATATGAGCAAATTTAAGAGAGAATTAGGAATACATTGGATCTAAACTGACAATGAACAAAAGAGGATATGTGAACACTAGGGCATTCAAGGATGACCCTCAGATCTTTAGCCAAAGCAACAAGATATGTCATGGTATCCTTTTCTGAGGGACCAGGTTTGAGAGAAAAGAAGATAATATGACTGTTTTTGTGCCACCAAGATACCTAAATAAAAATACCAAATCAAGAGTCATCTAACAGCCTCATGAAACATTTATGTATGGATAGGATGGACTGGCATTTGCATATAGGTGAAATCAATTAGAAAAGAAATTAGAATAAGCGAAGAGATATAGTTTAAGCCTTAAGGAATTCCAATAGTTAATGACTAGCAGTAAAAATACCAACCTACAAAAGAGAATTAGAGTGCAGAACTCAAGAAGTAGGGGTGAAGGCAGAAAGTGTGGGATTAAAAGCACCCACCCACCCCTCAAAAGAAATACTGTTTCAAGAAGGAGGAGCATCACTCTAGATGGAAGACTCCCATAAGATGAAGTCTGAAAACTGTCTATATCTAAATGTTCCTACTGTGTTTAGCAATGTGAAAGATGTCAATTACTTTTGTAAGAGCTATTTTTCAGTTAAATGATGGGGACACAACCAAGATTGGAATGGGACTTGTATCTTAGTATACCTTAAGATGGCCAGTGCAAACCAAGGTAGCAATGTACTGATTAAAAACATGTTTCAAAACTAATAATCACCTCAACTGAACATATAATTTAAGATATTAATCCACAATTTAAAATGCAGTGTAAAACTCAAAGAAGGAAAAGTTATATGGAGCTTGAACATCAATTAGGTCACTTTTTAAACTACTACCTTGAGATTAAATCATGAGATTAATACCATTCTGTCATATTACCTCTGTTGCATAAAGTAGTTTTGCTAAAGTTTTTTATTAATTCAAATGATATTTATCTGTCTAGTGCTTTTCTTCAAAGGATATTCACAGAACTTTTCCATATGAATTTGACTACCAATAACAGAAAGATAACATTAAAAAATTCTTGTATTGGACACCTTTTAGCAATAGCTCAAATCTCTTAGTCTTAGAAAACTCTTGTTTTCATTAGTTTCAGAGACCATCTGAAAGCATCTTGTCTGAGGCATCCAGCACAGGACTCTTCCTTCCTAAGTAGGATTTATGCCACAATGTGACATAACCAAGAGATGACCACTATCGTTTGTACATGTGCCCCAGTACTACAGACATCAAACTTGCCTAATGAGGGATGAAAATTCATGGAGACATACTCATTCCTTTCTTCCACTGGGAGGACATTTCTGAGACTGATTTCCTAAAGCCTTTCTAAAGGCCCAAACCATTGTCTAGACAACGACTGCTTACTAGGTAGCACCTTCTCCATTGGCTTTCCATTTTCCCTTTTTCTTTACCTGTGCTTCCCGGTACCAGATTTCAAACTACCCAAACACAAGCATTTTACTCAGGACCTGTTTTCAAGAAATCCTAGACCTAGACAAGATTCCAGTTCAGAAACCAGACAGAAAAAGCAACATTTCTGGAACACTTGAACATACCGGGTGTTCCACGTTTGTTCTTTCACTAACACTCTCAAGAAATGCAAATGGATTCAAGTAGGAAACTGGGCTCTGAGTTATTCCAAGCTACAAAGACTTGGCCACAGCTACCTACATAGCCCTCTCTGGCTTCTATTTATGCATTTTCTTACCCCCATGCTACAGCCAGTGACATCTACCTTTGATGTTTTTGGATGTTAAGTAGTCATGATAAATAACAATAGCAACTACCATGTGTTGAATGTCAGACAATGGCTAAGTACTAACATTTAATCCTCACTGTAACTCTACAAGATATCACTACCTCTATTTTATTACATTAAAAATGGAGGTTAACTTTTCCAAGGCCCCTCTACTAGTAAAATGATAGCTAACATTTTTGTTTGCTCTACTCCCCTAAAATCTATCTAAAATCATTTAATCTTAGCAACCCTTATGACAAAGGTTCTCATGATCATCACATTTCAGAGACAGCTGCTCCAAAGCAGTAGACATCTTTTCACTTTCATGCTGTTCCTTATTACAGTAAAGGAGAAAGGAATGCCTCACTGAACGGTCGGCAGCATCCCTGACCTCTAAGTACCACGTGTCAATAGCACCTCCCCTCAATGTGACAACCAAAATTATCTTCAGACTTTACCAAAATTTTCCTGAGTTGAGAACCACCAGTTTACAGCATTTTGAACAAACTTTTTTAAAGTTTTTTTTTATTTAAAGAGGAAAAAAACAGAAAAAAGGGAAGCAATAATACAAAATTCCAAAAAAATGAAATAAAATAAAATAAACACTAAGAAATCACTAGATGACAAATTATATACTGTCATCTTAGAAATAGTTTGAACAAATGTTTTTAATTGAGCAAGCTAGGAGAATGCCCAGGGTTTTCTTAGGATTCAATAGTGTATATTATTTAATTGTTTTCCCATATTCTCTTCTTATGTCTTCTTCCTTCCTTTTCAATGATTCTTCCTTGATGCCTCGGATCCAATCCACCAATAAAAACACAGGAAGAGACCCTGTTCCTGGACCCTGGGGCCTTCTTCATTCTCATCAGACATGTCCCCTTCAACATAAGTTTATCTGGCCTTGAGTAGCACACTGTCTCCAGATTAAGAACAAAACCTATATAATTTTTCTGCTTCTAAATGACAAGCACACACCATGTTAAGAACATTGTTTCTATATTTACAGATCCAAGATGTGATTGAAAGTGTCACACTCTCAGTGTACAAACTATATATCCTCATAATCAAACATCCAAAGTACTATTATTTGTATTTGATAGATCTGGCCAACAGTGACCAGCCCCATCACCACCATTGAAAAAGCCTGAACATAGGGACAAAAGATCCACTGCCACCTTGCAAGAGCCTAACCACAACAAGGAAATACTCCCTGTAACAGAGAGCCCTGCTGCCAACCCCCTCCAACATTACATAGGAAGTGCAAAAGCTACCACAGCTCTCAGCCCATGACTGAAAGAATACCTACCCTGGCCCCTTTTAACTGTTGATAAAAACCCTGCTCAGCCTGCCCTGGGCACATTTCCCCGGTCTGCACAGAAAAATGCCACTTCTGCTTCATTTGACTAAAACCCCTCATGTCAACCTTACAAAGTGTATGTTCTGGTTCTTGGCATGGGGTTCCGCCACTCTATGAGTATTATCTTGATTTCAAGCTCTGTTTCAAGGCAGAAAAGTCAAGTAGAAGCCTGCTGACTTAGTTAGCATTTATGTTCTTCATACACAAACAACAATTGGTTAAATTATTTTGCAAAATAAATCTTGATATGAATTTTCCTAAATATTCTAAATTTATGGAATGACAAATAATTATTACTAGACCAAAAACAGAAGAGATACTACTAGCCTGAAAATATCTTGAAATTTTTAAAAATGTTTTTCTGAACTATCAGGTGTTTTTTTAACATAAATCATGCAAAAACAGTATAACAAGGATATGATATACTGGACTGTGGGTACATATTCTTTTAGAAATTTAGCCAAATAAAATACCTTCCATAAAGCTACTTTCTTGTAAATAATTCCTAAAATTTCAATAATGTTCCCATTATATTCTTAATTAAATCTGTTCAGATATATGTAAACTGATAAACTCAAAGATGACACCAATATTAATCCAACAATGAGATCTATGCATATTGAGAGTATTTTACATTTCTATTTAAAGGCATAATTATCCACTTCTAGAGCCAATCTTTCCTAAATCAAAAACACACCTAAAATGTGTTTAGATTTTAGATATGTTTTTAGATTTTAGATGTGTTTTTGAAAGATGAGGGGAATCCACAAAGTAGACATCAAGGACCTCCCTAATAAAATAGGTTTTATTAGATTCTCAACCCAGTAGAAAAAAAATCAACAATGTACTTTTCAATTTATAAAAATATTATTTATGAAATTCTAAGCATTCAAAGGAAGAGATGATTGCATAAGAACTGTGACCTAATAAAAATTAAAAAGTAGTAGTGAGCAACAACATACAGAGCCTCCCAGGAGAAACAACTCTTATGCCAGAATAAAACACCCTGGAGAGATCCAGACAGAGGGAGATGGATCCTCTTGACACAAGAAGAAATTAAATGTAAAAAAGCTCATCAAATACATCGAGACTACAACTGAAACAGCTAGAAATTACAGGACACAGTGTTTTAGTTCACGGCAACCTGCCAAGTTTGCAAAGGCCTGAATCCACGCCAGCAGGCAGAGCCACCCAAACTTGTTCCCACCATCACTCACAGGAAGCACAGCAGCACTGAAGTCAGGGGTTGGTGACAGAGAATGGAGCCAGCAAAGGGAACTTAATTAATCCATGGTTAGTGCTGGGATTGGGACCCCCCCCCCATGGGAAGGGCATGATCAAATGGGTGACATGTTGGAATCTGGCAGGAGGAGCCTGAACTGGGAGCAACAGTGACTTCAGTTGGTTGCTCCCTCCCCAAAGCAGACTTGTGGGATTTGCTTGGACTGGGTCGCACCCCTGGCCGGGACCCAATGAGCCATCCCAAATCAATTCCCTGTGCCCAGTGAGCACTAACTGGGGGAAGGCCTCTGCAGTTTGGCTGGCCCAGTGGGGAGGGGTAGGCATAGGCAGCCACTGCTTGCACCTCAGTGATAACAGCAGTCAGGAGAGGGCAGAGGTCCCTCGCCAGCGTGGTTCAGAGGAAACGTGGCCAACAGGGAAGGGGGCTGGGACCTGCACTGTAGCCAGTGTGGAGGAAGCCAGGACCATGACAGGAGAGAGAGGCAGGAGGAGGCCCCCAGTCCAGAACCCTGAGAGCCCTGATCCAGGAAAAGAAAAAACAAGGGAAACAGGGCAGCAAACATGCAACAGCAAACATGGCTTCAATGGACATTAAAAGATATCTTCAGGACCTTGTAGATGAGCTCAAAACTGAAATACTAAATCAAGTAAAGCAAGATATAAGTAGAGTAATAAAAGAAATGCTCTCAGGGAGCATCTCTCAGGAAGATACAGTCAGAAAAAGAGAGGAACACAAAAAAAGGAAAGAAACATTTGATAAAGAATATAAAGAAAATATAGAATACATGAAGCAGATTCAAAGAGACTACCAGGAAATTTAAAACTCCATTGAAAGCTGGCAAAATGCCTTAAAAGAAACTAAGGATAGACTACCAAAACTTGAAGACAAGTTGGCAGTGTGTGGTCATGAAAGGAAAGATCTCTTAAAAATAACAAGGAAACAGGCAGCAACAATACAAAGCTAGAAGATGACAAGAGAATCTACAATTCAAGAATAAGAAATGTCAATGAAGAAGCAGGAATACATACAGGCGAATTACAATGGCTATTCACAGAAATAATTAAGGAAAACTTCCGAAGCATGGGGAAAGAAAATGGCAATCAGTTATGTGAGGCATACAGGACTCCAGCCACCTACAACCAAAACAGATCTACACCCAGATATATAATAATCAAGATACCAGAAATTCAATATAAAAACAGAATATTAAAAGCCATCAGAGAAAAGAAACAGATTACCTATAAAGGTAAGCCCATCAGAATCACGGCTGACTTATCAACACAGACTATCAGATCAAGAAGAGCTTGGAGCGAAATATCTCAAGCCCTGAAAGAAAATAACCTCCAGCCCAGATTGATGTACCTGCAAAACTATCACTAGAAATTAATGGAGAAACAAGATGCTTCCATGACAAAGAGGAACTGGGTGAGTTTGTGATCACTAATCCAACCCTACAGAGAATACTGAAGGACATTCTAGAGAGAGAAAAAAAAATACCGGGATTTTAGGAACAGTGGCAGAAAGGCCTCAATGAGTGGGGCAGGCAGTAGAATGAAGGAGAAAACTAGACAAACAAAGGCAGGAAAATAGCATGTCAGAAATGAGGCAGAGAAGGATAACTAGAACCTCTAACATAGATGGCCTTGATACACTATACTGTTACTACAATTTGTTTTCTCCTCTCTAAGAGGTGCTGGTGTTTGAACCTTCAAAAGAAGGCCATACACTAAGAAGACTCACAGAAAAGTGAAAGATACACCCATTCTAAAACAAATATAAAAACAGGCCCAGCTTGCTAAAACACTGCAGGAGGCTCAGGAGGATCCTCTGGGCCTGACTGAACCATGCCTAGCGACCTTCTTTCAATCCAGGAGCCAAGACCATGCAAGGTGAGTTCCAGTGCACCTACATTGGCTCAGGGAGAGCTTTAGACCATTGCTCCCAGCAGTTAGGAGCCCGCCCAGCTTCCTGGAACACCAGAGGTGGCATGGGAGGTCGTGCGGGCCTGAATGGGCCATGCTCAGCAACTTCCATTCAGTCCCAGAGCTGAGGGTACACGAGGTGATTTCCAACACACCCAGGGGAAGTTTTGGAATATCTCTCGAAATCCGGAAATATAGGACAATGACAAAATGAAAGACCAAAATGCAATCTCAAACCTCTAGCTCATCCCAAGAAAGCCTAAGAGCTATGTACATAGAAGAAAATATAAGCTGTACACCTGAAATGTCTGAAATGATATCAACTGAAATAAAGAAACAACTCCAGGAAGCTATAAAAGAAATCAAATCATAAAAAATCTCCCAGGTAAAAGAAGAAATAATAAAAGTAATGAAAGAAATGTTGAACACATATAAAGAAGACACAGTTAAAAAATTAGAGGAACAATGCAAAAAGATGGAAACCCTGAATGAAAAATATAAGAAACAAACACAATGCATAAAGCAGATCCAAAGAGATATACAGAAAATCAAAAATTCCACTGAAAGTTGGCAAAACCGCCTCAACAAAAGTGAAGATAGAATTTCAGATCTTGAACACAAGATTGCACCTAGTAAACAGGAAAGCAAAGATTTTTTTTAATCTTTTTGAGCCAGGGTCTCAGTATGAAGTTCAGGCTGGCCTTCAGATCACTTTGTAACCCACGCTGGTCTCAAACTCAAAATGATCCTCCTGGCTCAGCCTCTCGAGTGCTGAGATTACAGATGTGAGCCACCATGCCCAACTAGGAAAGGAAAGATCATTTAAAAATAACAAAGAATCAGGAAATAACAATTCAACAGTTGCAAGATGATGCAAAGAAAAACAACATAAGATTGATAGGCATAAATGAAAAAGAAGGGGACAACACAAATGATATCAAGAGGCTATTCACAGAAGTAATAGCTGAAAATTTCCCAAACATGAGAATGGAAACTGACATACAGATCAGTGAAGCATACAGAACTCCAAATAGCCATATCCAAAATAAAACTACACCCAGACATATAATAATTAGCATCCCAGAAATCAAACATAAGAACAGAATATTAAAAGCTGTTAGAAAAGACAGATCACCTATAAAGGAAAACCTGTCAGAATCAGAGCAGACTTCTCAACACAAACAATGAAGTCAAGAAGAGCATGGAGTGAAGCGTTTCAGATCCTAAAGGAAAATGACTTCCAACCAAGACTGATGTACACTGCAAAACTGTCCTGCAAAATGGATGGAGAAATAAAATACTTCCATGACAAAGAACAGCTGAAGAACTGCATGATCACCAAACCAACCCTGCAAAGAATACTGAAAGACATTCCAGATAGATATAGGAAAAAACCACTAAGCAAGGCAGACAAACAGAGTGGAAAGGTAAAGATGCAACAGCAGAAAGATATGTCAAAAATAAACCAATATATAACAGTTATAACCCTTGATGTAAATGGCCTCAATTCACCAATGAAAAGAAACAGAATGGCAGAATGGATCAAGAAACAACATCCAACCATATGCTGTCTATAAGAAAGCCATCTAACCCAAAAGGAAACTCAGACACTGAAAGTCAAAGGATGGAAAACAATACTTCATGCAACAGGAACCCCCAAAAAAAGTGGGAGTAGCTATTCTGTTTGCAGACAATGTGAACTTCAAAGCAAGAATGATCCAAAGAGTTAAAGAAGTCACTACATAATAGTAAGGGAAAAACTTCAAGAGGAAGAGATAACAATCTTAAATATATATGCACCAAGTTCCAGAGCACCCAGCTATACAAAACAAGTATTAACAGAAACGAAAAATCAAATAAGCAATAAGACAATTATAGCAGAAGACCTTAACATGCCATTGACACAAAGGGACAGATCAATTATACAGAAAATCAGCAAAGAAATAACAGAACTAAATCACACCTGTGAACAAATGGATCTGATAGATGTATACACAGTGTTCAATCCAACATCAGAATATACATTCTTCTCAGCAGTACATGAGACATTCTCTAAAACAAACCATATACGAGCACTCAGAACACACTTAAGTAAATGCAAAAGAATTTAAATTATCCCATGCATGTTATCGAATCATTGCACCATGAAACTAGAAATTAATGATAAAAGAAACTGCAAATACCCCACAAACACAAGGAAATTGAATAATACACTGTTGAGCAATAAGTGGGCCTCAGAGGAAATTAAAGAAGAAATTAAACAATATCTAGAAGCAAATGAAAATACAAACACAACTTACCAGAATCTGTGGGATACAATGAAAGTGGTCCTCCGAGGACAATTTATTGCACTGAGTTCCCAGATCAGGAAAACAGAAAGAACACAAACAAACAACCTGATGCTACACCTCAAATATCCAGAAAAAGAATAGTAAGTCAAGTCCAAAGCCAAAAGAAGGGAGGAAATTATCAAGAACAGAGCAGAAAGTAATGCAATAGAGACTAAGAAAATAATACAAAGAATCAATGAATCAAAAAGTTGGTTCTTTGAAAGAATAAATAAAATTCAGAAGCCCCTAGCCAACCTTATTTTAAAAAGGAAAGAAAAAACTCAAATTCATGCAATATGGAATGAAAAAGGTGAAATCTCTATAGACTCTGTGGAAATACAGAAGATTATCAACACCTATTTCAAAAACCTCTACTCTCATAGGTTCGATAACACACAAGAAATGGACAGACTCCTAGAAACATAGGAAATACCAAAGCTGGGTTAAGAAGATGTAAAACTGCTGAATAACCCAATTTCTATTAATGAAATTGAAAATGTAATTAAGTCCTTACCAACAAAGAAGAGCCCAGGCTCAGACAGATTCACTGCAGAATTCTACAAGAAATACAAAGAAGACTTAATGCTGACACTCCTCAAACTCTTTAATGAAATCAAAAGTGAAACAATTCTTCCTAAGTCATTCCTGGATGCAAATATTGCTCTAGTACCAAAACCTAAGAAAGACCCAACTAAAAAAAGAGAACTACAGGCCAATTTCCCTAATGAACACAGAAGCAAAAATTCTCAATAAAATATTGGCAAAAACAATGCAGCAAATCATCAAGAAGATTATACACCATGACCAAGAAATACAAAGGAGACTTCATCCCAAGAATGCAGGGATGGTTCAACCTACATAAATCAATAAATGTAATCCACCATATCAATAGAGCCAAAAATAAGAATCACATATCATTTCTATAGATGCAGAAAAAGCTTTTGGTAAGGTCCAACACTCATACATGTTAAGAACCTTACAGAGAACTGGAATAGATGGTCTTTACCTCAGTATGATAAAGGCCATCTATGACAAGCCAACAGCCAGCATCATATTAAATGACCATGAACTGAAAGCCTTTACCTTAAAATCAGGCACAAGACAAGGATGTCCATTATCACCTCTCCTATTCAACATTTAGTACTGGAAATACTAGCCAGGGCAATTAGACAAGAGAGAGGAAAAAAAAAGGAGTAATGATAGGAAAAGAGGAAGTTAAATTATCATTATTTTCAGATGACATGATACTCTACATAGAAGACCCCCAAAACTCCACTGAAAGACTCTTAGATATAATAAATAAATTCAGCAAAGTAGCTGGATACAAAGTCAATACTCAAAAATCAATAGCATTGGGAATGATCCAAGATGGCGAATTGAGATGTAGCATGATAGAGAGCCTCTCTGAGAAAAACAATTCAAATGCTGGAATCTGATACCATGGAGAGGATGAAAGGAGCAGAATTCTCATGACCCAGGAAGAAACTGAGGAAAAAGAAAAAAAAAGTTAAAAAAAAAATTAGCATGGATGGAAGGCTGAAGCTAGGCACGCTCCAGTAGCTGTGCTGGGCATGTCTTGGAGTCTGATGACTTAAGATCAAGCCGGGGTCATGGCCTTGCCAAGAGCATGCAGTTGCTGAGCTCGAGACCCTTGGCAGGAGGAGGCGCTGCAACAGGGAATCGAGATGGCAAGCGAAGCTGCATGGACTTTGGTGAGTGCTGGGAACAGGACTCCCCAGAGCAAGATCACCAGAAGGACGACATATTGGATTTGGGCAAGTCAGGCTTGAATCAATGGCTGAGGCAGCTTCAGTCGGTGGCTCCTGGCCCAAAGTGGATTGGTGGGATCTGCTTGGGCTGGGCCATGCCCCTGATAGGAACCCAATAGCCAGGGATGAGGCTATCCTGAACGTATGACATCTGCAGGGCACAGTCTAACGTGAAGTCACTCACTGGTTGAGAGGGGAAGGGCCAGCCCACACTGGAGCCCCTGCTGCACCTCACAGATCAACAGCACACAGGGGAGGGCAGCACTGCCCTAGCTAGTAAGCTTCAGAGAGACTTAAGGCGGTATGTAAAGGTCCAGACACTTCCACCATTCACCTGTCTGAGGGAAACCAGAAGCATGACAAGACAGAGAAACAGCAAAAGGCCTTCAACTGCTGACCCAGGGAAAATAAGCCCAGGAGGGGTGAGTACAGAGGAGATTGAGGGCAGCAGACATGCAGTATCAGTCACGGCCTCACAGGAAATAAAGAAATACTACCATGACCTCATCAACTAATTTAAATCTGAAACTCCAACTTAGGTGAAGCAAGATATGAGAAGATTATTAAAAGAAACACTGGGTACTCCTCAAGAAGACACAAATGGAAGAATGAAGGAATCCAGAAAAAAGAGAGAAGCCTTTGATGAAGAATATGAACAAAATCTAGAATACATGAAACAGATCCAAAGAGAATATCAGGAAATTAAAAACTCCATTGAAAGCTGGCAAAACTTATTAAAATAAAGTAAAGACAGACTTTTAAAACTTGAAGACAGGTTTGCAATGTATGATTGTGAAAGGAAGGATCTCTTAAAAATAACAAGGAACCAGGAAGTAATGATACAAAGGCTAGAAGATGATAAGAAGATTTATAACTTTTTTTTTGAAGATTTATAACTTAAGAATAAAAAATGTGAACAAAGAAGCAGGGAAAAATACAAATGAAATAAAAAGGCTAGTCACAGAAATAATTAAGGAAAAGTTCCCAAGCATAGGAAGGGATATTCAGATATATGAGGCATACAGAACTCCAGCCAGCTACAACCAAAACAGATCTACACCCAGACATAATATAGTCAGGATCCCAGAAATCCATCACAAGAACAGAATATTAAAAGTGGTCAGAGAAAAGAAACAGATCACCTATAAAGGAAAACTCATCAAAATCACAGCACACTTCTCGATACAAACTATCAAATCAAGAAGAGCTTGTAGTGAAATATACCAACCCTGAAAGAAAATAACCTCCAACCCAGATTGATGTACCCTGCAAAACTGTCTCTCAAAATTAATGGGGAGAGACAAGATATTTCCATGACAAAGAGGAACTGGGGGAGTTCGTGACCACCAATCCAACCCTGCAGAGAATACTGAAGGACATTCTACAGAGAGAGAAGAAAATCACCAGGATTCCAGGAACAATGATAGAAAGGACTCAATGAAAGGGGCAGACGGTGGAATGAAGGAGAAAAGTAAACAACAATGACAGAAAAATAGCATAGCAGAGATGAGGCAGAGAAGATTGGCTATATCACTGCTTTGTCTTGACTGATTTTATTTGAATCTGGTATGTTTGAGGGTGTCAAGTCTGGGAGTAGGGCCAACTACTTCAGGGATGGCAGGATTCAGTAGGATAACCATTCTTGTTTGATTATTAACTGCCTTTGAGGTCCTATAATGTCTCCAATGTTTGGTTTTTATTAATAGTGCTATGTACCACTAACTTTAATTATACTATGCCTGATGACATAGACAATTTTACTGAAAATAACAGGACACATCATGTTGACAAGCATAGATCACCTAGTATTGTGGTTATATATTTCCTTCTCATTTCATGTTTCTCTAGGAATTTGTATTGTTCACTTGTTTTGGTTTGTTCTCTCCTCTAATACAGAAAGGCTAGGTATGCATGTAGAGATATTTACATGTGTAGAGCTTCTAAACAGTTTACAAGAATTGATTATAGTTATTATAAAAAAAAAGAGAGAAGAAAGTATTATAAAGGATATAATTGCATGTATGTTTGAGTATATAGGATTGATGACCATAATACTGTTTTTGTTGCATAGATGAACAGAGATGATTGCAATCTCACTGCTTAAATGTCTACTTTGTATGCTTTACTTCTGTAATTTGAACATCTACTTCTAGGAGGAAAATGTGTAATTGTCAACTAGTGATTTCTTACTGGTTTTTGTTTTTGTTTTTTTTGAAATTTTGTATGATTTCTATCCTCTATTTCACTTTTTTTCTAAATAAATTTTTTTTAAAAAATCAAAAGCATTCCTATACACTAACAACAAAATCATTGAGAGAGAAATAAAGGAAGACACATCCTTCACAATAGCATCCAAAATAATGAAATACTTAGGAATTAATCTAACAAAAGAAGTAAAAGATCTATTCAGGGAAAATTATAATACCCTGAAAAAGAAATGGAAGAGGTCCTCAGAAAATGGAAAGACATCCCTTGTTCATGAATAGGAAGAATAAATATTGTGAAAATGGCCATTCTCCCAGAATTGTTATACAGATTCAATGCAATCCCAATCAAAATACCACTAATATACCTCATAGATCTAGAGAAATCACTCCTAAAATTCATTTGGAACCAGAAAAGACCTAGAATAGCAAAGGCAATTCTAAGCAGAAAAGGAAAGGCAGGAGGCATCACAATCCCTGACTTGAAGTTATACTACAAAGCTGCTGTAATAAAATCAACATGTTACTGTAATAAAAACAGACCTGAATATCAACGGAATAGACTAGAAGATAAAACTATGAACACACTCAACCACCTTATCTTTGATAAAGGGGCCAAATATGTTCACTGGAAGAACGATAGTCTCTTTAATAAATGGTGCTCAAAAAATTTGCTCTCCGTATGGCAAAAACTAAAACTAGACCCATGCCTGTCATCATATACTAAACTAAAATTGAAATGGATCAAAAATCTAAATATTAAAACAGAAACACTAAATCTGTTGGAAGACAAAGTAGGTAAAAATCTTGAAGACACAGGGGTAGGTAGAGAATTCATGAACAAGAACCAAACCACAGGGGAAATATTTCCCAGAGAATAACTGGGTCATGTCTTATTAAAGAGTTTCTGCATGTCGAAAGAAATCTCCAGTATAGTGAAAAGAAAACCCACAAACTGGGAAAAAAATCTTAGTGAACTGTCCCTCAGACAAAGGACTTCTGTCTACAACTTATAAAGAATTTTAAAAAATCAGACCCCTGAAATTCAAAGACCCAATCCAAGAATGGACATCTGAGATGAACACACAGTTCTCAGATAAAGAAATACAAATGGCAAATAAATACATGAAAAAATGTTCATCATCATTGGTCATTAGAGAAATGCAAATTAAAATCACACTGAGATTCCATCTCACTCCAGAAAGAATGGCCAGGATCAAGAAAACTACCAACTACAAATGCTGGAGAGGCTGTGGGGGAAAAGGAACTCTTCTGCACTGTTGGTAGGAGTTAGACTGGTGCGCCACTGTGGAGGTCAGTCTGGAGAATCCTCAAAAAGCCGGGATTGGAAGTCCCATTTGACCCAGCTATTCCACTTCTAGGCATATTCCCAGAAGAACTGAAAACATCATACCACAGTGATATATGTGCGCCCTTGTTTATAGCAGCACAATTTGTAATAGCCAGATCTTGGCAACAACCTAAGTGCCCATCAACTGAGGAATGGATAAAAAAAGTTTTGGTATATTTATACAATGGAGTACTACTCAGATATAAAGAATGATCACTTTGAGATATTTATAAATAAATAGATGCAACTTCAGACCATATTCATAAGTGAAATAAATCAAACTCATATCTATAAATACCATATAGTCTCCCTAGTGTAAGAAATGCTAAGAGTACATAAGATTCCATGGTAATCATGGTTCCCCATTACATTGCTTTGAAGTCTTATAATGTTTTCATTCTTTGGTTGGAATGGTTTTATTCTGTTTTGTTTGATTTTATTATGTGTGATGGTATAAATAGCTACTTTTAAGGAAATAAGACATTATGGCAGCCATGGCTGATTTAATATCATCTTGCTTTGAAGTCCTACCATGCTTTTGTTCTATTTCCTATCATTCTATCATGTTGTGTCTTACTGGATTTTAATATGTGTGATAATATAAACAGATTATTTATAGAAAATGAGGTATTAATGTAGCCATTGTTAATTTTCTGTTATTTGGTTCAGAATGCCTTGTAAAACTTTCACTCTCTTGAATGATTTTATACTATTTTGTTATGTTTGATATTATTGTGTTGAAGCTATGCTCAACTACTTCAAAGAAAGAGACATTATGGTAGCTACTGTTGATATCCAATTGTCTTGTGAAGGGCTGTGCTGCTTACATTTTCTGTTATGATTTGCTTTGTTCTGTCCTCTTTTGTTTTATTCTCTTTAAAGTAAAATTTTAAAAAACATAAAAACAAAGCAGGCCCGGAACCACCACCATGGGCCCGCCCTGCCACCAGGAACTTAGCGGAAGCCTGCATCAGGGGTAAGCTGCCCGGAACCACCACTGTGGGCCCGCCCTGCCACTGGGAACTTAGCAGAAGCCTGCATCAGGGGTAAGCTGCCAGGAACCTCCACCGAGGGCCCGCCCTGCCACCAGGAACTCAGCGGAAGCAGGGGTAAGCGGCCTGGAACCACCACCGAGGGCCCGCCCTGCCACAGGGAACATCGAAGAGGTCCACCCAAGACTGAAAGCTGCCCTGGACTGCTTCAGCTGGGCCCACCCTCCCACCTGGAACATCAGAAGATCTCAGCGGAATTAGTGGAATTAAGTTAGTGTGAGAAAATTTGGAATTTTGCTCCCAGGTGGTGAACTTTGGACTCCATCGGATTGACTGTATCAGTGTGGTGAGTATACCCCTAAAATAGAGGTGTACAGGGGATAAATAGGGCCAGTAGTAAAACCCCCTACAACTTAACCTTATGACTTTGTTGTGTCTGAAAATAGTGTGTGTGATCCCCTCCTACACATAGAAAACACCAAGCAGAGTGAAAATGACAAAATGAAAAAGCAAAATTCAGTCTCAAACATATAATTCACCAGAAGCAAGTATAGGAGACACTGAAATAGAGGACCCCAAAAGTAACACACCAGGAATCTCTGAAAAGATAGCGAGTAAAATAAAAACACAACTGCATCAGGCTATAGAGGAAATCAAATTAGAAGTAGTCTCCCATGTAAAGATAGAAATAACAACTTTAGTAAAGGAGTTGTTGAATGCAGCTTAAGAAGAACTAGAGAAAAAAGTACATAAGCATGGGAAATTGACTGAAACTTGAATGAATGTAGAAATGAAGAAAACAAGCAGAATTCATGAAACAAACTCAGAAAAACATCCAAGAAACAAAAAATTCTATTGAAAGCATGCAAAACCCCCTAAAGGAAGCTGAGGATGGGATTTCGGACCTTGGGGACAGGATCACAGTTAGTGATCAGGAAAGGATAGAACTTTTAAACATAACAAAGCAGCATGAAATGACAATCCAGAAGCTTCATGATGATGCCAAGAGCAACAATATAAGTGTAATGGGCATTTGCAAAGATACAGGAGTCCAGGCAAATGACATACGTAAAGTATTTACAGAAATAATAGCAGAAAATTTCCCAAACATGGGGAAAAAATCTGATATGCAGATAAGAGAGGCATATAGAACACCAAACAATCACAATCAACATAAATCCACACCCAGGCACATAATAATTAAGATCTCAGACATACAGCATAAAAACAGAGTATTAAAAGCTGCCAGAGAAAGACACAACTCACCTATCAAGGAAAGCCCGTTAGAATCATGGCAGACTTTTCAGCACAAACCCTCAAGTCAAGAAGAGCTTGGAGTGAGGTATTTCAAGCCCTGAAAGGAAATAACCTTCAACCCAGACTGATGTACCCAACAAAACTTTCATTCAAATTTAATGGAGAAACAAGATACTTCCATAACAAAGAACAACTGAAGAAATTCATGTCCACCAAACCAACCCTAGAAAGAGTACTGAAGGACATACTAGACAGAGATAAAAATGACCACAATCCCCAAAACAACAACAGAAAGAAACCACCAGGCAGGATAAGCAATTAAATAAGAGGAAAAGCAAAAAGAAACAACTGGAACATAACATGGCAAAGTTGAGCCAGTACATGGAAATCCATATGGAGAATTCTCAGAAGACTAGGATTGGAAGTTCCATTCAATCCAGCTATCCCCCTCCTGGGTATTTTCCCCAAAGAACTGAAAAGTTCATATCACAGTGATATATGTGCACCCATGTTCATGGCTGCACAACTTGTGATAGCTAAATCCTGGAAACAACCAAGATGCCCATCAACTGCAGAGTGGATGAAAAAGATGTGGCATTTTTATACAATGGAATATTACTCAGCTATAAAAAAAGGATGACCTTGAGGCCTTCATAGGCAAATGGAGACAACTTGAGACTATCCTCATTAGTGAAATAAATAAGAATCATATTTATAAATATCATATTGTGTCTCTAGTGTAAAAAAGTAAATAAGAACTACAAGTGTAATAAAACCAAAATGTATAATTGCTATTTTAAAAAAGAGAGGAAAAGAAAGTGCTCTAAAGGATATAACTGCATGTATGTTTGAGTGTGTAAAATAGATGACCATATTGCTGAATCTTTGTTGGATCTTTGAGCAAAACTGTTTGTAGTCTGACTGTCTGAATATTTACTATGTACCCTTTAACTTTGTAACTTGAACAACTACATCCAAGATGACAATACATAATTTACAAATTACTGATTTCTTAGTGGGGCTTTTTCTCATTCTCCTTTTTCTTTCTTTTAGAATTCTGTATTATTGCTACCCTTTTTTCTGTTTTTTTTCTTTTTTTTTTCTCTTTAAAATTTTAAAAATGTATTATTGCTATTGTGATAAAAGAGGAAATAGGAAGCACTATAAAAGATATAGCTGCATGTATGTTTAGATGTGTGGGATTGATGACCATATTTCTAGGTTCTTGCTGGATTGTTGAACAGATCTGTTTGCACTCTCACTGCTTTAGAGCCTACTTTGTGTGCTTTAATCCTGTAATTTGAATAACTATTTCTAAAAGAACAATGTGTAATGTATCAACTAGTGATTTCTTACTATTTATCTTCTTTTCTTAAAATTCTGTAATATTTCTACCTTTTTCCTGTTTTTTCTCTTTAAATAAAAAAATGAAAAAAAAGTCAATTTACTGATTTATAACCAAATAGTTCTTTACTGTCCTCCATTTACATCACATTTTAAGGGACACCGTCTTCTCTCTGCTTTCCGTCTTTCCTTCCTACTTATCTCAACCCTTTTCTCTCTCCTACTTAACTCTGCCTATATTTTTAAAAAAGAGAAAAAGTGTCAAAATCTTTAAAAATTCAGAGTGGATATTATGTCATAAAGCTATCATTCCAAGTGTATGCTTGGATATGACTTTACTATGTGGGAATATTTCTTCCTGTGGGTCACAGGCAAAGTAATATGAAAAGAAAGGTACAAGCAGTGCCTCAGAGTATTTGCATTGTGGGCCACCCCCATATACACACCCAGAGTTCACGCTTCACACCCATTGCTCTAAAAGGGGAGAAGAGGGAAAAGAATGCTCTGCTTCTTATATCTGCATCACTAAAACCTGAGTCAGGGACATTTCCAAAGCAAAGTTGAAAAAAATATTGAGAAAAAATTGACTGCTTGACTGCTTTTTTTTTGGAGGGGGATGTGCACTGGGGCTGGAACCCAAAGCCTTGTGAATGTGAAGCATGTGCTCTAGCATTGTTTGGGCTCCGGCTCCTGTACTGCTTTGAGAGAAGTTTTTCTTGATTCAACTTAGCCCCAAGACAATAGTCTTAGAGCCCCACAGTGGCCTGTTAGAAGAATCTTTGCAATCATGATAACAAACACCCCTCACATTCACTGCTTGTAGAGCAGAGCTCTAAATCCCTTACATGGAGAGACTCATTTAATGATTATGGCCACCATATGTGGTTAGTATTACTATTACTCTGATTTTCTCGAAAAGATTGGATGTGTCCATCATCATACCAATAGTAAACATTTGGCCAGAATAAATCCAGGAGCACTAGCTCCACAGCCCAAGAAATCAGCTCTATTTTTGCCAGTGCTTTATAGTCTCCATAGGCCTCACTTGACTCATTCTATGAGCCAGCCAGGGAAATCAATGCAAAGCTCACTTGACTTACTGAAATAAGGTCTGCTAGTCTTCAGGTCTTCTACTGGAGTCCTCAGGCTCTGTCTTCTAGGGATTATGGCTTCTTCTGGAGAACTTTTTGTGTACAGGGCATATATCTGCCCTGCTGCTGAGTGGGAGGCCACTGCCAGGGCCAGCGTCCTGTGGACATAATCTTTGCATATTGTTGTGTGATGCTCCTTGGAGGGAAATGGACTCTCCTAAAACCTTCAGGGTGAGAGTGGTCAATCAAGAGAATGGGCACTCAGATCTTTCCTAGACTGTAATGAAGCATTTATGTGACAGGTGTTGGAGTTGGAATCTAAACATATTCTATTGGAAAAGTGGTTCTGCCTGTTGCCAAGGGCAAGTTGTTTTTCCTCCATAAAACAGAGATACCATCACCTGGAGTAATGGTGAAGGTTGGCTTGACCAAGATTATAACCAGAATCAAAGCCGGAAGGCCACCCACACTACTTCCAATAGTAAGAGGCCAAGAATGGTATCCCTTATCTTTTGAGAAGATGACTGTGATCTTCATTATGTAGTTCTTTCAGTCCAGTCTCTCATACAGAGCTTTGTCAAAAGATATCTCACCAAGGACCTGTAGTTCAGTTACATTTCTTAGCAATTGCATAGGGTAACCATCAGAGATTTCTGCAGCCATGGTGACATTTTTTTTTTATCCACAGTGATGGGACAGCTCATTTTTCCACATGCAGAACTGGCTCTCTCCCACAAGCACACCCCTGA
The DNA here is from genome assembly GCA_004027455.1 of Hydrochoerus hydrochaeris. Taxonomy (NCBI): domain Eukaryota; kingdom Metazoa; phylum Chordata; class Mammalia; order Rodentia; family Hydrochaeridae; genus Hydrochoerus; species Hydrochoerus hydrochaeris. Next base: position 26,928 of record PVLA01011457.1, on the reverse strand, counting down.
CTCTGGGTGCACACTGTGTGGCCTGAAATGACAGCCATTCTGTGTCACACTGAGCAAACCACACTGCCATGATTCTATTTAGCTTTCTTTTGAATCTTCCTGGGTGAATTCTGGTAGGTGATGTGTGTCTCAAAAGTTATTGACTTCCTCAGATCCTTCAATTTATTAGAATACACGTTTTCCAAATAGTCCTGAATGATTTTCTCGATTTCGGTGATATTTGTTGTAAAATCTTTTTCATCAGTAATTGCACTGATTTGGACCATCTCTTTCTCTCTGTCATTTCATTTGGCTAGAGGTTCATCCATCCTCTGTACTTTTTCAAAGAAACATTTAGTTGTATTGATATTTTTCTTTTAGTCTGTGTCTTATGAATTTCAGCTCTGATATTTATTATCTCTTTCCTCCTATAGGGTTTTTTCCAAGGTCCTTAGATACATATTAGGTTATTTATTTGATATCTGTGATTTTTTGATGTAGGTACTCATTTCTATAACAAAAAAAATCATCCCTACATCAACAGAGATATCAAATAATTAACCTCTCTTTTATAAATGATTTTGCTTATCCTAGAGATTTGGGTGTATTGTGTTTCTATTTTTATTTTATTTTTGGAATTTTTTTACCCCTCCTCCTATTATCTTTAAGGACCAAAAGTGAATTGTTCAGTCTCCATGCATTTGTATAGTTTCTCTTGGTCTTAATTTATATTTTGTTTAATAATATTCTGATAAGATGCAAGCAATTATTTAATGTTTTTGCATTAAGGTTTGCTTCATTCTGTAAAATATGATCTATTTTTGAGAGTGTTTTATGGACTCATAAGAAGAATGTGTATTTTGTAGTTGTCAAACGGGATGTTTTATAGACAGTTGTTAAACCCATTTGATCTGTGGTGTTTCTTTGTTTATTTTTTTTTTGGGGGGGGGCTGGATGACCTGTCTATTGATGATAGTAGAGTATTAAAGTCCCCCATTATTAATTTATCGGGAACTATGCATCCCTTTGAGTAGCATTTGTTTCATGAACGTGCATGCACCAATGTTTGGTGCATGTCTGTGTGCAATTGTTGGGTCTTCTTGGTGGATATTTACCTTTATCAACAAATAGTTGTCTTCACTGTCCCTTCTGACTAATTGGTCTTGAAGCCAATATTCTTGGTTTTGATTTCTGTTAGTGTGTAATATTTTCCCCCCTATCCTTTCACTTTCAGTTTGTAAATATCTTCGTTAGTGAGGTATGTTTACTGTAGGTACCAGGATTGGGGCTTGTGTATTAATCCAATTTGCCAGTCTATGTATTTTAATTGCAAAATTAAGCTCATTTACATTCAGAATAATAGTTATCAAAAGATATACAATAGATTCTGTCATTTTGTTGTTTTAAATATTTAACCCTTTTCTTATTCCCACTATGTTATCCATTCTTATTGTGTTTAGTATTCTTTTAAGTGTCTTTGGCAGTGCTGCCCTAATGGTGATAAACTTTCTAGTTTATGCCTATCTTGGACAGTCTTATTTAACTTTAGTTTGAAGGATAGGTTTTCTGGATATAGCAATTTAGATTGGCATTTATGTTCTTTTAGTGCTTGAAATGTATTGTTTCTTGCTCTCCTGGCTTTCAGAGTTTTTGCAGAGAAGTTTGAAGATATCCTTATGAGTTTACCTCTTTAAATGAATGGGTGTTTTTTTTTTCAGCTTTCAATATCTTTCCTTCCATACTCTTGAGATTTGAACTATTTTGATTGATGTATAGAGAGTCTTTCTGTTCAGGGTTTTATATGTCTCCATAACTAGTTTTCTGTCACTGTTCTATTGAATAGATTTCCTATGTCACTAGTATCAATGTCAATGCCCTCTTCTACATTAAAACTTTGTATGATTGGTCTTTAGACTATGTCCTAGAGTTCTTGGATATTTTGTTCATAATATCATGTGTCTTCTTTATTAGGGTCTAAGTGTATAATTCTTTAATCTTTTCTTCGAAACTTGAAATTCTGTCCTCTGCTATATTCTATATTTTGGTGAGGCATTCCACTGAGATTTGTTAAAACTTTCTTTCTTTCTTTCTTTTTTTTCTACTGAGATTTTGATTGAGCTGATTGTGCTTTTACTATCAAAGACCTCTGCTTTTCTTCAGAATATTTCTTGTGGAATTGTTCCTTAATATCCTGCATTGTCTTCCTTCACCCACTCAAGCATTATATCCTCTTGGAAGTCATTAATCATTTTAAAAACTGGTCTTTTGAATTCTGTGTCAGGCATTTCATACATTTCAATAGCAGTATCAGCTTCTGATGAGTTATGAACATCTGAAATAGTTGTATTGCCTTGTTTTTTATATTTCTACATTGACAATTGAAGTACTCATGTTGCTTTTTTAAAAAATTTTTATTTAAAGGGATAAAACAGAAAGAGAAATATTACAGAATTTCAAAAAAAAAACATAAACAGTAAGAAATCGCCAGTTGATAAATTACATATTGCTCTTTTAGAAATAGTTGTTCAAGTTACAAATTTAAAGCACACAAAATAGACACTCAAGCAGTGAGACTGCAAACAGATCTGTTCAGCAGTCAAACAAGAACTAAAAAATATGGGTAACAATCCTGCCCACATAAATATACATGCAGTTATATCTTTTATAGCACTTCCTATTTTCTCTTTTTTATAATAGCAATTACACATTTTTTTATTTAAAGAGAAAAAACAGGAAAAAGGTAGAAATATTACAGAATTTCAAGAAAAGAAGATAAATAAGAAATCACTAGTTGATACATTACACATTGTTCTTTTAGAAATAGTTATTCAAGTTACAGAATTAAAGCACACAAAGTGGACACTAAAGCAGTGAGAGTGCAAACAGATCTGTTCAGCAATCCAACAAAAACCTAGAAATATGGTCGTCAATCCCACATATCTAAACTTACATGCAGCTATATCTTTTATAGCGCTTCCTATTTCCTCTTTTTACAATACCAATTATACATTTTTAAAATTTTATTTAAAGAAAAGGAAAAAACAGAAAAAAGGGTAGCAACAATACAGAATTCTAAAAGAAAGAAAAAGGAGAATGAGAAAAAGCCCCACTAAGAAATCAGTAATTTATAAATTATGTGCTGTCATCCTGGATGTAGTTGTTCAAGTTACAAAGTTAAAGGGTACATAGTAAATATTCAAACAGTCAGACTACAAACAGTTATGCTCAAAGATCCAACAAAGATTTAGCAATATGGTCATCTATTTTGCACACTCAAACTTACATGCAGTTATATCCCATAGAGCACTCTCATTTTTACAATAGCAATTAAACATCTTGTCATTCTTATTTACTTTTTTACACTAGAGACACAATATGATATTTATAAATATGATTCTTATTTATTTCACTAATGAGGATAGTCTCAAGTTGTCTCCATTTGCCTATGAAGGCCTCAAGGTCATCCTTTTTTTATAGCTGAGTAATATTCCATTGTATAAAAATGCCACATCTTTTTCATCCACTCTGCAGTTGATGGGCATCTTGGTTGTTTCCAGGATTTAGCTATCACAAGTTGTGCAGCCATGAACATGGGTGCACATATATCACTGTGATATGAACTTTTCAGTTCTTTGGGGAAAATACCCAGGAGGGGGATAGCTGGATTGAATGGAACTTCCAATCCTAGTCTTCTGAGAATTCTCCATATGGATTTCCATGTACTGGCTCAACTTTGCCATGTTATGTTCCAGTTGTTTCTTTTTGCTTTTCCTCTTATTTAATTGCTTATCCTGCCTGGTGGTTTCTTTCTGTTGTTGTTTTGGGGATTGTGGTCATTTTTATCTCTGTCTAGTATGTCCTTCAGTACTCTTTCTAGGGTTGGTTTGGTGGACATGAATTTCTTCAGTTGTTCTTTGTTATGGAAGTATCTTGTTTCTCCATTAAATTTGAATGAAAGTTTTGTTGGGTACATCAGTCTGGGTTGAAGGTTATTTCCTTTCAGGGCTTGAAATACCTCACTCCAAGCTCTTCTTGACTTGAGGGTTTGTGCTGAAAAGTCTGCCATGATTCTAACGGGCTTTCCTTGATAGGTGAGTTGTGTCTTTCTCTGGCAGCTTTTAATACTCTGTTTTTATGCTGTATGTCTGAGATCTTAATTATTATGTGCCTGGGTGTGGATTTATGTTGATTGTGATTGTTTGGTGTTCTATATGCCTCTCTTATCTGCATATCAGATTTTTTCCCCATGTTTGGGAAATTTTCTGCTATTATTTCTGTAAATACTTTACGTATGTCATTTGCCTGGACTCCTGTATCTTTGCAAATGCCCATTACACTTATATTGTTGCTCTTGGCATCATCATGAAGCTTCTGGATTGTCATTTCATGCTGCTTTGTTATGTTTAAAAGTTCTATCCTTTCCTGATCACTAACTGTGATCCTGTCCCCAAGGTCCGAAATCCCATCCTCAGCTTCCTTTAGGGGGTTTTGCATGCTTTCAATAGAATTTTTTGTTTCTTGGATGTTTTTCTGAGTTTGTTTCATGAATTCTGCTTGTTTTCTTCATTTCTACATTCATTCAAGTTTCAGTCAATTTCCCATGCTTATGTACTTTTTTCTCTAGTTCTTCTTAAGCTGCATTCAACAACTCCTTTACTAAAGTTGTTATTTCTATCTTTACATGGGAGACTACTTCTAATTTGATTTCCTCTATAGCCTGATGCAGTTGTGTTTTTATTTTACTCGCTATCTTTTCAGAGATTCCTGGTGTGTTACTTTTGGGGTCCTCTATTTCAGTGTCTCCTATACTTGCTTCTGGTGAATTATATGTTTGAGACTGAATTTTGCTTTTTCATTTTGTCATTTTCACTCTGCTTGGTGTTTTCTATGTGTAGGAGGGGATCACACACACTATTTTCAGACACAACAAAGTCATAAGGTTAAGTTGTAGGGGGTTTTACTACTGGCCCTATTTATCCCCTGTACACCTCTATTTTAGGGGTATACTCACCACACTGATACAGTCAATCCGATGGAGTCCAAAGTTCACCACCTGGGAGCAAAATTCCAAATTTTCTCACACTAACTTAATTCCACTAATTCCGCTGAGATCTTCTGATGTTCCAGGTGGGAGGGTGGGCCCAGCTGAAGCAGTCCAGGGCAGCTTTCAGTCTTGGGTGGACCTCTTCGATGTTCCCTGTGGCAGGGCGGGCCCTCGGTGGTGGTTCCAGGCCGCTTACCCCTGATACAGGCTTCCGCTGAGTTCCTGGTGGCAGGGCGGGCCCTCGGTGGAGGTTCCTGGCAGCTTACCCCTGATGCAGGCTTCTGCTAAGTTCCCAGTGGCAGGGCGGGCCCACAGTGGTGGTTCCGGGCAGCTTACCCCTGATGCAGGCTTCCGCTAAGTTCCTGGTGGCAGGGCGGGCCCATGGTGGTGGTTCCGGGCCTGCTTTGTTTTTATGTTTTTTAAAATTTTACTTTAAAGAGAATAAAACAAAAGAGGACAGAACAAAGCAAATCATAACAGAAAATGTAAGCAGCACAGCCCTTCACAAGACAATTGGATATCAACAGTAGCTACCATAATGTCTCTTTCTTTGAAGTAGTTGAGCATAGCTTCAACACAATAATATCAAACATAACAAAATAGTATAAAATCATTCAAGAGAGTGAAAGTTTTACAAGGCATTCTGAACCAAATAACAGAAAATTAACAATGGCTACATTAATACCTCATTTTCTATAAATAATCTGTTTATATTATCACACATATTAAAATCCAGTAAGACACAACATGATAGAATGATAGGAAATAGAACAAAAGCATGGTAGGACTTCAAAGCAAGATGATATTAAATCAGCCATGGCTGCCATAATGTCTTATTTCCTTAAAAGTAGCTATTTATACCATCACACATAATAAAATCAAACAAAACAGAATAAAACCATTCCAACCAAAGAATGAAAACATTATAAGACTTCAAAGCAATGTAATGGGGAACCATGATTACCATGGAATCTTATGTACTCTTAGCATTTCTTACACTAGGGAGACTATATGGTATTTATAGATATGAGTTTGATTTATTTCACTTATGAATATGGTCTGAAGTTGCATCTATTTATTTATAAATATCTCAAAGTGATCATTCTTTATATCTGAGTAGTACTCCATTGTATAAATATACCAAAACTTTTTTTATCCATTCCTCAGTTGATGGGCACTTAGGTTGTTGCCAAGATCTGGCTATTACAAATTGTGCTGCTATAAACAAGGGCGCACATATATCACTGTGGTATGATGTTTTCAGTTCTTCTGGGAATATGCCTAGAAGTGGAATAGCTGGGTCAAATGGGACTTCCAATCCCGGCTTTTTGAGGATTCTCCAGACTGACCTCCACAGTGGCGCACCAGTCTAACTCCTACCAACAGTGCAGAAGAGTTCCTTTTCCCCCACAGCCTCTCCAGCATTTGTAGTTGGTAGTTTTCTTGATCCTGGCCATTCTTTCTGGAGTGAGATGGAATCTCAGTGTGATTTTAATTTGCATTTCTCTAATGACCAATGATGATGAACATTTTTTCATGTATTTATTTGCCATTTGTATTTCTTTATCTGAGAACTGTGTGTTCATCTCAGATGTCCATTCTTGGATTGGGTCTTTGAATTTCAGGGGTCTGATTTTTTAAAATTCTTTATAAGTTGTAGACAGAAGTCCTTTGTCTGAGGGACAGTTCACTAAGATTTTTTTCCCAGTTTGTGGGTTTTCTTTTCACTATACTGGAGATTTCTTTCGACATGCAGAAACTCTTTAATAAGACATGACCCAGTTATTCTCTGGGAAATATTTCCCCTGTGGTTTGGTTCTTGTTCATGAATTCTCTACCTACCCCTGTGTCTTCAAGATTTTTACCTACTTTGTCTTCCAACAGATTTAGTGTTTCTGTTTTAATATTTAGATTTTTGATCCATTTCAATTTTAGTTTAGTATATGATGACAGGCATGGGTCTAGTTTTAGTTTTTGCCATACGGAGAGCAAATTTTTTGAGCACCATTTATTAAAGAGACTATCGTTCTTCCAGTGAACATATTTGGCCCCTTTATCAAAGATAAGGTGGTTGAGTGTGTTCATAGTTTTATCTTCTAGTCTATTCCGTTGATATTCAGGTCTGTTTTTATTACAGTAACATGTTGATTTTATTACAGCAGCTTTGTAGTATAACTTCAAGTCAGGGATTGTGATGCCTCCTGCCTTTCCTTTTCTGCTTAGAATTGCCTTTGCTATTCTAGGTCTTTTCTGGTTCCAAATGAATTTTAGGAGTGATTTCTCTAGATCTATGAGGTATATTAGTGGTATTTTGATTGGGATTGCATTGAATCTGTATAACAATTCTGGGAGAATGGCCATTTTCACAATATTTATTCTTCCTATTCATGAACAAGGGATGTCTTTCCATTTTCTGAGGACCTCTTCCATTTCTTTTTCAGGGTATTATAATTTTCCCTGAATAGATCTTTTACTTCTTTTGTTAGATTAATTCCTAAGTATTTCATTATTTTGGATGCTATTGTGAAGGATGTGTCTTCCTTTATTTCTCTCTCAATGATTTTGTTGTTAGTGTATAGGAATGCTTTTGATTTTTTAAAAAAAATTTATTTAGAAAAAAAGTGAAATAGAGGATAGAAATCATACAAAATTTCAAAAAAAACAAAAACAAAAACCAGTAAGAAATCACTAGTTGACAATTACACATTTTCCTCCTAGAAGTAGATGTTCAAATTACAGAAGTAAAGCATACAAAGTAGACATTTAAGCAGTGAGATTGCAATCATCTCTGTTCATCTATGCAACAAAAACAGTATTATGGTCATCAATCCTATATACTCAAACATACATGCAATTATATCCTTTATAATACTTTCTTCTCTCTTTTTTTATAATAACTATAATCAATTCTTGTAAACTGTTTAGAAGCTCTACACATGTAAATATCTCTACATGCATACCTAGCCTTTCTGTATTAGAGGAGAGAACAAACCAAAACAAGTGAACAATACAAATTCCTAGAGAAACATGAAATGAGAAGGAAATATATAACCACAATACTAGGTGATCTATGCTTGTCAACATGATGTGTCCTGTTATTTTCAGTAAAATTGTCTATGTCATCAGGCATAGTATAATTAAAGTTAGTGGTACATAGCACTATTAATAAAAACCAAACATTGGAGACATTATAGGACCTCAAAGGCAGTTAATAATCAAACAAGAATGGTTATCCTACTGAATCCTGCCATCCCTGAAGTAGTTGGCCCTACTCCCAGACTTGACACCCTCAAACATACCAGATTCAAATAAAATCAGTCAAGACAAAGCAGTGATATAGCCAATCTTCTCTGCCTCATCTCTGCTATGCTATTTTTCTGTCATTGTTGTTTACTTTTCTCCTTCATTCCACCGTCTGCCCCTTTCATTGAGTCCTTTCTATCATTGTTCCTGGAATCCTGGTGATTTTCTTCTCTCTCTGTAGAATGTCCTTCAGTATTCTCTGCAGGGTTGGATTGGTGGTCACGAACTCCCCCAGTTCCTCTTTGTCATGGAAATATCTTGTCTCTCCCCATTAATTTTGAGAGACAGTTTTGCAGGGTACATCAATCTGGGTTGGAGGTTATTTTCTTTCAGGGTTGGTATATTTCACTACAAGCTCTTCTTGATTTGATAGTTTGTATCGAGAAGTGTGCTGTGATTTTGATGAGTTTTCCTTTATAGGTGATCTGTTTCTTTTCTCTGACCACTTTTAATATTCTGTTCTTGTGATGGATTTCTGGGATCCTGACTATATTATGTCTGGGTGTAGATCTGTTTTGGTTGTAGCTGGCTGGAGTTCTGTATGCCTCATATATCTGAATATCCCTTCCTATGCTTGGGAACTTTTCCTTAATTATTTCTGTGACTAGCCTTTTTATTTCATTTGTATTTTTCCCTGCTTCTTTGTTCACATTTTTTATTCTTAAGTTATAAATCTTCAAAAAAAAAGTTATAAATCTTCTTATCATCTTCTAGCCTTTGTATCATTACTTCCTGGTTCCTTGTTATTTTTAAGAGATCCTTCCTTTCACAATCATACATTGCAAACCTGTCTTCAAGTTTTAAAAGTCTGTCTTTACTTTATTTTAATAAGTTTTGCCAGCTTTCAATGGAGTTTTTAATTTCCTGATATTCTCTTTGGATCTGTTTCATGTATTCTAGATTTTGTTCATATTCTTCATCAAAGGCTTCTCTCTTTTTTCTGGATTCCTTCATTCTTCCATTTGTGTCTTCTTGAGGAGTACCCAGTGTTTCTTTTAATAATCTTCTCATATCTTGCTTCACCTAAGTTGGAGTTTCAGATTTAAATTAGTTGATGAGGTCATGGTAGTATTTCTTTATTTCCTGTGAGGCCGTGACTGATACTGCATGTCTGCTGCCCTCAATCTCCTCTGTACTCACCCCTCCTGGGCTTATTTTCCCTGGGTCAGCAGTTGAAGGCCTTTTGCTGTTTCTCTGTCTTGTCATGCTTCTGGTTTCCCTCAGACAGGTGAATGGTGGAAGTGTCTGGACCTTTACATACCGCCTTAAGTCTCTCTGAAGCTTACTAGCTAGGGCAGTGCTGCCCTCCCCTGTGTGCTGTTGATCTGTGAGGTGCAGCAGGGGCTCCAGTGTGGGCTGGCCCTTCCCCTCTCAACCAGTGAGTGACTTCACGTTAGACTGTGCCCTGCAGATGTCATACGTTCAGGATAGCCTCATCCCTGGCTATTGGGTTCCTATCAGGGGCATGGCCCAGCCCAAGCAGATCCCACCAATCCACTTTGGGCCAGGAGCCACCGACTGAAGCTGCCTCAGCCATTGATTCAAGCCTGACTTGCCCAAATCCAATATGTCGTCCTTCTGGTGATCTTGCTCTGGGGAGTCCTGTTCCCAGCACTCACCAAAGTCCATGCAGCTTCGCTTGCCATCTCGATTCCCTGTTGCAGCGCCTCCTCCTGCCAAGGGTCTCGAGCTCAGCAACTGCATGCTCTTGGCAAGGCCATGACCCCGGCTTGATCTTAAGTCATCAGACTCCAAGACATGCCCAGCACAGCTACTGGAGCGTGCCTAGCTTCAGCCTTCCATCCATGCTAATTTTTTTTTTAACTTTTTTTTTCTTTTTCCTCAGTTTCTTCCTGGGTCATGAGAATTCTGCTCCTTTCATCCTCTCCATGGTATCAGATTCCAGCATTTGAATTGTTTTTCTCAGAGAGGCTCTCTATCATGCTACATCTCAATTCGCCATCTTGGATCATTCCCAATGCTATTGATTTTTGAGTATTGACTTTGTATCCAGCTACTTTGCTGAATTTATTTATTATATCTAAGAGTCTTTCAGTGGAGTTTTGGGGGTCTTCTATGTAGAGTATCATGTCATCTGAAAATAATGATAATTTAACTTCCTCTTTTCCTATCATTACTCCTTTTTTTTTCCTCTCTCTTGTCTAATTGCCCTGGCTAGTATTTCCAGTACTAAATGTTGAATAGGAGAGGTGATAATGGACATCCTTGTCTTGTGCCTGATTTTAAGGTAAAGGCTTTCAGTTCATGGTCATTTAATATGATGCTGGCTGTTGGCTTGTCATAGATGGCCTTTATCATACTGAGGTAAAGACCATCTATTCCAGTTCTCTGTAAGGTTCTTAACATGTATGAGTGTTGGACCTTACCAAAAGCTTTTTCTGCATCTATAGAAATGATATGTGATTCTTATTTTTGGCTCTATTGATATGGTGGATTACATTTATTGATTTATGTAGGTTGAACCATCCCTGCATTCTTGGGATGAAGTCTCCTTTGTATTTCTTGGTCATGGTGTATAATCTTCTTGATGATTTGCTGCATTGTTTTTGCCAATATTTTATTGAGAATTTTTGCTTCTGTGTTCATTAGGGAAATTGGCCTGTAGTTCTCTTTTTTTAGTTGGGTCTTTCTTAGGTTTTGGTACTAGAGCAATATTTGCATCCAGGAATGACTTAGGAAGAATTGTTTCACTTTTGATTTCATTAAAGAGTTTGAGGAGTGTCAGCATTAAGTCTTCTTTGTATTTCTTGTAGAATTCTGCAGTGAATCTGTCTGAGCCTGGGCTCTTCTTTGTTGGTAAGGACTTAATTACATTTTCAATTTCATTAATAGAAATTGGGTTATTCAGCAGTTTTACATCTTCTTAACCCAGCTTTGGTATTTCCTATGTTTCTAGGAGTCTGTCCATTTCTTGTGTGTTATCGAACCTATGAGAGTAGAGGTTTTTGAAATAGGTGTTGATAATCTTCTGTATTTCCACAGAGTCTATAGAGATTTCACCTTTTTCATTCCATATTGCATGAATTTGAGTTTTTTCTTTCCTTTTTAAAATAAGGTTGGCTAGGGGCTTCTGAATTTTATTTATTCTTTCAAAGAACCAACTTTTTGATTCATTGATTCTTTGTATTATTTTCTTAGTCTCTATTGCATTACTTTCTGCTCTGTTCTTGATAATTTCCTCCCTTCTTTTGGCTTTGGACTTGACTTACTATTCTTTTTCTGAATATTTGAGGTGTAGCATCAGGTTGTTTGTTTGTGTTCTTTCTGTTTTCCTGATCTGGGAACTCAGTGCAATAAATTGTCCTCGGAGGACCACTTTCATTGTATCCCACAGATTCTGGTAAGTTGTGTTTGTATTTTCATTTGCTTCTAGATATTGTTTAATTTCTTCTTTAATTTCCTCTGAGGCCCACTTATTGCTCAACAGTGTATTATTCAATTTCCTTGTGTTTGTGGGGTATTTGCAGTTTCTTTTATCATTAATTTCTAGTTTCATGGTGCAATGATTCGATAACATGCATGGGATAATTTAAATTCTTTTGCATTTACTTAAGTGTGTTCTGAGTGCTCGTATATGGTTTGTTTTAGAGAATGTCTCATGTACTGCTGAGAAGAATGTATATTCTGATGTTGGATTGAACACTGTGTATACATCTATCAGATCCATTTGTTCACAGGTGTGATTTAGTTCTGTTATTTCTTTGCTGATTTTCTGTATAATTGATCTGTCCCTTTGTGTCAATGGCATGTTAAGGTCTTCTGCTATAATTGTCTTATTGCTTATTTGATTTTTCGTTTCTGTTAATACTTGTTTTGTATAGCTGGGTGCTCTGGAACTTGGTGCATATATATTTAAGATTGTTATCTCTTCCTCTTGAAGTTTTTCCCTTACTATTATGTAGTGACTTCTTTAACTCTTTGGATCATTCTTGCTTTGAAGTTCACATTGTCTGCAAACAGAATAGCTACTCCCACTTTTTTTGGGGGTTCCTGTTGCATGAAGTATTGTTTTCCATCCTTTGACTTTCAGTGTCTGAGTTTCCTTTTGGGTTAGATGGCTTTCTTATAGACAGCATATGGTTGGATGTTGTTTCTTGATCCATTCTGCCATTCTGTTTCTTTTCATTGGTGAATTGAGGCCATTTACATCAAGGGTTATAACTGTTATATATTGGTTTATTTTTGACATATCTTTCTGCTGTTGCATCTTTACCTTTCCACTCTGTTTGTCTGCCTTGCTTAGTGGTTTTTTCCTATATCTATCTGGAATGTCTTTCAGTATTCTTTGCAGGGTTGGTTTGGTGATCATGCAGTTCTTCAGCTGTTCTTTGTCATGGAAGTATTTTATTTCTCCATCCATTTTGCAGGACAGTTTTGCAGTGTACATCAGTCTTGGTTGGAAGTCATTTTCCTTTAGGATCTGAAACGCTTCACTCCATGCTCTTCTTGACTTCATTGTTTGTGTTGAGAAGTCTGCTCTGATTCTGACAGGTTTTCCTTTATAGGTGATCTGTCTTTTCTAACAGCTTTTAATATTCTGTTCTTATGTTTGATTTCTGGGATGCTAATTATTATATGTCTGGGTGTAGTTTTATTTTGGATATGGCTATTTGGAGTTCTGTATGCTTCACTGATCTGTATGTCAGTTTCCATTCTCATGTTTGGGAAATTTTCAGCTATTACTTCTGTGAATAGCCTCTTGATATCATTTGTGTTGTCCCCTTCTTTTTCATTTATGCCTATCAATCTTATGTTGTTTTTCTTTGCATCATCTTGCAACTGTTGAATTGTTATTTCCTGATTCTTTGTTATTTTTAAATGATCTTTCCTTTCCTAGTTGGGCATGGTGGCTCACATCTGTAATCTCAGCACTCGAGAGGCTGAGCCAGGAGGATCATTTTGAGTTTGAGACCAGCGTGGGTTACAAAGTGATCTGAAGGCCAGCCTGAACTTCATACTGAGACCCTGGCTCAAAAAGATTAAAAAAAATCTTTGCTTTCCTGTTTACTAGGTGCAATCTTGTGTTCAAGATCTGAAATTCTATCTTCACTTTTGTTGAGGCGGTTTTGCCAACTTTCAGTGGAATTTTTGATTTTCTGTATATCTCTTTGGATCTGCTTTATGCATTGTGTTTGTTTCTTATATTTTTCATTCAGGGTTTCCATCTTTTTGCATTGTTCCTCTAATTTTTTAACTGTGTCTTCTTTATATGTGTTCAACATTTCTTTCATTACTTTTATTATTTCTTCTTTTACCTGGGAGATTTTTTATGATTTGATTTCTTTTATAGCTTCCTGGAGTTGTTTCTTTATTTCAGTTGATATCATTTCAGACATTTCAGGTGTACAGCTTATATTTTCTTCTATGTACATAGCTCTTAGGCTTTCTTGGGATGAGCTAGAGGTTTGAGATTGCATTTTGGTCTTTCATTTTGTCATTGTCCTATATTTCCGGATTTCGAGAGATATTCCAAAACTTCCCCTGGGTGTGTTGGAAATCACCTCGTGTACCCTCAGCTCTGGGACTGAATGGAAGTTGCTGAGCATGGCCCATTCAGGCCCGCACGACCTCCCATGCCACCTCTGGTGTTCCAGGAAGCTGGGCGGGCTCCTAACTGCTGGGAGCAATGGTCTAAAGCTCTCCCTGAGCCAATGTAGGTGCACTGGAACTCACCTTGCATGGTCTTGGCTCCTGGATTGAAAGAAGGTCGCTAGGCATGGTTCAGTCAGGCCCAGAGGATCCTCCTGAGCCTCCTGCAGTGTTTTAGCAAGCTGGGCCTGTTTTTATATTTGTTTTAGAATGGGTGTATCTTTCACTTTTCTGTGAGTCTTCTTAGTGTATGGCCTTCTTTTGAAGGTTCAAACACCAGCACCTCTTAGAGAGGAGAAAACAAATTGTAGTAACAGTATAGTGTATCAAGGCCATCTATGTTAGAGGTTCTAGTTATCCTTCTCTGCCTCATTTCTGACATGCTATTTTCCTGCCTTTGTTTGTCTAGTTTTCTCCTTCATTCTACTGCCTGCCCCACTCATTGAGGCCTTTCTGCCACTGTTCCTAAAATCCCGGTATTTTTTTTTCTCTCTCTAGAATGTCCTTCAGTATTCTCTGTAGGGTTGGATTAGTGATCACAAACTCACCCAGTTCCTCTTTGTCATGGAAGCATCTTGTTTCTCCATTAATTTCTAGTGATAGTTTTGCAGGTACATCAATCTGGGCTGGAGGTTATTTTCTTTCAGGGCTTGAGATATTTCGCTCCAAGCTCTTCTTGATCTGATAGTCTGTGTTGATAAGTCAGCCGTGATTCTGATGGGCTTACCTTTATAGGTAATCTGTTTCTTTTCTCTGATGGCTTTTAATATTCTGTTTTTATATTGAATTTCTGGTATCTTGATTATTATATATCTGGGTGTAGATCTGTTTTGGTTGTAGGTGGCTGGAGTCCTGTATGCCTCACATAACTGATTGCCATTTTCTTTCCCCATGCTTCGGAAGTTTTCCTTAATTATTTCTGTGAATAGCCATTGTAATTCGCCTGTATGTATTCCTGCTTCTTCATTGACATTTCTTATTCTTGAATTGTAGATTCTCTTGTCATCTTCTAGCTTTGTATTGTTGCTGCCTGTTTCCTTGTTATTTTTAAGAGATCTTTCCTTTCATGACCACACACTGCCAACTTGTCTTCAAGTTTTGGTAGTCTATCCTTAGTTTCTTTTAAGGCATTTTGCCAGCTTTCAATGGAGTTTTAAATTTCCTGGTAGTCTCTTTGAATCTGCTTCATGTATTCTATATTTTCTTTATATTCTTTATCAAATGTTTCTTTCCTTTTTTTGTGTTCCTCTCTTTTTCTGACTGTATCTTCCTGAGAGATGCTCCCTGAGAGCATTTCTTTTATTACTCTACTTATATCTTGCTTTACTTGATTTAGTATTTCAGTTTTGAGCTCATCTACAAGGTCCTGAAGATATCTTTTAATGTCCATTGAAGCCATGTTTGCTGTTGCATGTTTGCTGCCCTGTTTCCCTTGTTTTTTCTTTTCCTGGATCAGGGCTCTCAGGGTTCTGGACTGGGGGCCTCCTCCTGCCTCTCTCTCCTGTCATGGTCCTGGCTTCCTCCACACTGGCTACAGTGCAGGTCCCAGCCCCCTTCCCTGTTGGCCACGTTTCCTCTGAACCACGCTGGCGAGGGACCTCTGCCCTCTCCTGACTGCTGTTATCACTGAGGTGCAAGCAGTGGCTGCCTATGCCTACCCCTCCCCACTGGGCCAGCCAAACTGCAGAGGCCTTCCCCCAGTTAGTGCTCACTGGGCACAGGGAATTGATTTGGGATGGCTCATTGGGTCCCGGCCAGGGGTGCGACCCAGTCCAAGCAAATCCCACAAGTCTGCTTTGGGGAGGGAGCAACCAACTGAAGTCACTGTTGCTCCCAGTTCAGGCTCCTCCTGCCAGATTCCAACATGTCACCCATTTGATCATGCCCTTCCCATGGGGGGGGGGTCCCAATCCCAGCACTAACCATGGATTAATTAAGTTCCCTTTGCTGGCTCCATTCTCTGTCACCAACCCCTGACTTCAGTGCTGCTGTGCTTCCTGTGAGTGATGGTGGGAACAAGTTTGGGTGGCTCTGCCTGCTGGCGTGGATTCAGGCCTTTGCAAACTTGGCAGGTTGCCGTGAACTAAAACACTGTGTCCTGTAATTTCTAGCTGTTTCAGTTGTAGTCTCGATGTATTTGATGAGCTTTTTTACATTTAATTTCTTCTTGTGTCAAGAGGATCCATCTCCCTCTGTCTGGATCTCTCCAGGGTGTTTTATTCTGGCATAAGAGTTGTTTCTCCTGGGAGGCTCTGTATGTTGTTGCTCACTACTACTTTTTAATTTTTATTAGGTCACAGTTCTTATGCAATCATCTCTTCCTTTGAATGCTTAGAATTTCATAAATAATATTTTTATAAATTGAAAAGTACATTGTTGATTTTTTTTCTACTGGGTTGAGAATCTAATAAAACCTATTTTATTAGGGAGGTCCTTGATGTCTACTTTGTGGATTCCCCTCATCTTTCAAAAACACATCTAAAATCTAAAAACATATCTAAAATCTAAACACATTTTAGGTGTGTTTTTGATTTAGGAAAGATTGGCTCTAGAAGTGGATAATTATGCCTTTAAATAGAAATGTAAAATACTCTCAATATGCATAGATCTCATTGTTGGATTAATATTGGTGTCATCTTTGAGTTTATCAGTTTACATATATCTGAACAGATTTAATTAAGAATATAATGGGAACATTATTGAAATTTTAGGAATTATTTACAAGAAAGTAGCTTTATGGAAGGTATTTTATTTGGCTAAATTTCTAAAAGAATATGTACCCACAGTCCAGTATATCATATCCTTGTTATACTGTTTTTGCATGATTTATGTTAAAAAAACACCTGATAGTTCAGAAAAACATTTTTAAAAATTTCAAGATATTTTCAGGCTAGTAGTATCTCTTCTGTTTTTGGTCTAGTAATAATTATTTGTCATTCCATAAATTTAGAATATTTAGGAAAATTCATATCAAGATTTATTTTGCAAAATAATTTAACCAATTGTTGTTTGTGTATGAAGAACATAAATGCTAACTAAGTCAGCAGGCTTCTACTTGACTTTTCTGCCTTGAAACAGAGCTTGAAATCAAGATAATACTCATAGAGTGGCGGAACCCCATGCCAAGAACCAGAACATACACTTTGTAAGGTTGACATGAGGGGTTTTAGTCAAATGAAGCAGAAGTGGCATTTTTCTGTGCAGACCGGGGAAATGTGCCCAGGGCAGGCTGAGCAGGGTTTTTATCAACAGTTAAAAGGGGCCAGGGTAGGTATTCTTTCAGTCATGGGCTGAGAGCTGTGGTAGCTTTTGCACTTCCTATGTAATGTTGGAGGGGGTTGGCAGCAGGGCTCTCTGTTACAGGGAGTATTTCCTTGTTGTGGTTAGGCTCTTGCAAGGTGGCAGTGGATCTTTTGTCCCTATGTTCAGGCTTTTTCAATGGTGGTGATGGGGCTGGTCACTGTTGGCCAGATCTATCAAATACAAATAATAGTACTTTGGATGTTTGATTATGAGGATATATAGTTTGTACACTGAGAGTGTGACACTTTCAATCACATCTTGGATCTGTAAATATAGAAACAATGTTCTTAACATGGTGTGTGCTTGTCATTTAGAAGCAGAAAAATTATATAGGTTTTGTTCTTAATCTGGAGACAGTGTGCTACTCAAGGCCAGATAAACTTATGTTGAAGGGGACATGTCTGATGAGAATGAAGAAGGCCCCAGGGTCCAGGAACAGGGTCTCTTCCTGTGTTTTTATTGGTGGATTGGATCCGAGGCATCAAGGAAGAATCATTGAAAAGGAAGGAAGAAGACATAAGAAGAGAATATGGGAAAACAATTAAATAATATACACTATTGAATCCTAAGAAAACCCTGGGCATTCTCCTAGCTTGCTCAATTAAAAACATTTGTTCAAACTATTTCTAAGATGACAGTATATAATTTGTCATCTAGTGATTTCTTAGTGTTTATTTTATTTTATTTCATTTTTTTGGAATTTTGTATTATTGCTTCCCTTTTTTCTGTTTTTTTCCTCTTTAAATAAAAAAAAACTTTAAAAAAGTTTGTTCAAAATGCTGTAAACTGGTGGTTCTCAACTCAGGAAAATTTTGGTAAAGTCTGAAGATAATTTTGGTTGTCACATTGAGGGGAGGTGCTATTGACACGTGGTACTTAGAGGTCAGGGATGCTGCCGACCGTTCAGTGAGGCATTCCTTTCTCCTTTACTGTAATAAGGAACAGCATGAAAGTGAAAAGATGTCTACTGCTTTGGAGCAGCTGTCTCTGAAATGTGATGATCATGAGAACCTTTGTCATAAGGGTTGCTAAGATTAAATGATTTTAGATAGATTTTAGGGGAGTAGAGCAAACAAAAATGTTAGCTATCATTTTACTAGTAGAGGGGCCTTGGAAAAGTTAACCTCCATTTTTAATGTAATAAAATAGAGGTAGTGATATCTTGTAGAGTTACAGTGAGGATTAAATGTTAGTACTTAGCCATTGTCTGACATTCAACACATGGTAGTTGCTATTGTTATTTATCATGACTACTTAACATCCAAAAACATCAAAGGTAGATGTCACTGGCTGTAGCATGGGGGTAAGAAAATGCATAAATAGAAGCCAGAGAGGGCTATGTAGGTAGCTGTGGCCAAGTCTTTGTAGCTTGGAATAACTCAGAGCCCAGTTTCCTACTTGAATCCATTTGCATTTCTTGAGAGTGTTAGTGAAAGAACAAACGTGGAACACCCGGTATGTTCAAGTGTTCCAGAAATGTTGCTTTTTCTGTCTGGTTTCTGAACTGGAATCTTGTCTAGGTCTAGGATTTCTTGAAAACAGGTCCTGAGTAAAATGCTTGTGTTTGGGTAGTTTGAAATCTGGTACCGGGAAGCACAGGTAAAGAAAAAGGGAAAATGGAAAGCCAATGGAGAAGGTGCTACCTAGTAAGCAGTCGTTGTCTAGACAATGGTTTGGGCCTTTAGAAAGGCTTTAGGAAATCAGTCTCAGAAATGTCCTCCCAGTGGAAGAAAGGAATGAGTATGTCTCCATGAATTTTCATCCCTCATTAGGCAAGTTTGATGTCTGTAGTACTGGGGCACATGTACAAACGATAGTGGTCATCTCTTGGTTATGTCACATTGTGGCATAAATCCTACTTAGGAAGGAAGAGTCCTGTGCTGGATGCCTCAGACAAGATGCTTTCAGATGGTCTCTGAAACTAATGAAAACAAGAGTTTTCTAAGACTAAGAGATTTGAGCTATTGCTAAAAGGTGTCCAATACAAGAATTTTTTAATGTTATCTTTCTGTTATTGGTAGTCAAATTCATATGGAAAAGTTCTGTGAATATCCTTTGAAGAAAAGCACTAGACAGATAAATATCATTTGAATTAATAAAAAACTTTAGCAAAACTACTTTATGCAACAGAGGTAATATGACAGAATGGTATTAATCTCATGATTTAATCTCAAGGTAGTAGTTTAAAAAGTGACCTAATTGATGTTCAAGCTCCATATAACTTTTCCTTCTTTGAGTTTTACACTGCATTTTAAATTGTGGATTAATATCTTAAATTATATGTTCAGTTGAGGTGATTATTAGTTTTGAAACATGTTTTTAATCAGTACATTGCTACCTTGGTTTGCACTGGCCATCTTAAGGTATACTAAGATACAAGTCCCATTCCAATCTTGGTTGTGTCCCCATCATTTAACTGAAAAATAGCTCTTACAAAAGTAATTGACATCTTTCACATTGCTAAACACAGTAGGAACATTTAGATATAGACAGTTTTCAGACTTCATCTTATGGGAGTCTTCCATCTAGAGTGATGCTCCTCCTTCTTGAAACAGTATTTCTTTTGAGGGGTGGGTGGGTGCTTTTAATCCCACACTTTCTGCCTTCACCCCTACTTCTTGAGTTCTGCACTCTAATTCTCTTTTGTAGGTTGGTATTTTTACTGCTAGTCATTAACTATTGGAATTCCTTAAGGCTTAAACTATATCTCTTCGCTTATTCTAATTTCTTTTCTAATTGATTTCACCTATATGCAAATGCCAGTCCATCCTATCCATACATAAATGTTTCATGAGGCTGTTAGATGACTCTTGATTTGGTATTTTTATTTAGGTATCTTGGTGACACAAAAACAGTCATATTATCTTCTTTTCTCTCAAACCTGGTCCCTCAGAAAAGGATACCATGACATATCTTGTTGCTTTGGCTAAAGATCTGAGGGTCATCCTTGAATGCCCTAGTGTTCACATATCCTCTTTTGTTCATTGTCAGTTTAGATCCAATGTATTCCTAATTCTCTCTTAAATTTGCTCATATATCTGTACCCTGGTCTTACCTATGATCCATTCTCTCATGGATTTTCCATGTCTTCTCCACCTTTTCTGACGCAGAACACAATTTCTTTGTGTCCTTTCTGGGATCCTTCCAATCTATTCCCCACACAGCTGCCAGAGCAGTCTTTTCAAGGCACTGACCTGACCATATCACTGCTCAGCTTTCTGATTCACACATGGATGTTATTTAATGAATATCCAAGGAGGGAATACTTGGACATATTTTTGCCTCTTTTCAATGTTGATAAACAACTGCTAAACATATAATCTTTGACATTATAAACAATTTCACAAATAGCACTAATAAGGTAAACCAACGTTATTTTAAAAACCAACTTTACTGATACATAATTTACACATAGTAAAACACAAATTTTAAAGTTTAATGAAATTGAACAAATGTATAGATAATTGCAGTCACAACCCTAATCAACACACAGGACATTTCCAAGGTGGCAGACAGGCCTTTCCCACTCTTTGTTGTTAATATCTCTTTGTCATCACCTTTTGTAAACTATCCTTCTTACTACCATTACTGAGAATTATGTGGTGTCTTTGTGTCTTACTTCTTTCCATTCTGGGTCAGGGAAATTAATCCACACTCTTAAGGACACTATTCACTTTTAAAAATTTCTGGGTTTTAGTCTATTGTATAAATACACTGAAATATATTCATTTATTGAATTATTGAAGGATATTTGTGTTTCCAATTTGGGTTTTTATGAATAAATTTTCTTTTCTAATTATTTGTTTTTATTTTAAGAGACAAAGAAAAAATTTTAAACAGACAAAATAGAAAAAAGAAGAAAAGTAGAATACAGAGTTCAAAAGAATTAACATCATAAAATCCCTAGTTGATACATTACATATTGTTAACTTAACAATAGTTGTTACAGTTACAAAGTCAAAGCATAAAAAGTGGCTAGACACTCAAACATTGACAGTACAAACTCTTCTATTCAATGATCTAACAAAAGTTCAGTAATATGATCATCTATTTACACACTATACATACCGTTATATCCTTTAGAGCACTTTCCTTCCCTTTCACTTTTACAATATCTATTATATCTATTATACTTTTTGGATACTATTATTTTGCCCATTCTTATTATTTTTTACACTAGAGAGACAATGTGATATTTACTAATGTGAGTCTTGTTTATTTCACTAATGAAGATATTCTCAAATTGCCTCCATTTACTGATAAAGGCCTAAGATCATCCTTTTTTATACCTGAGTAGTATTCCATTGTATAAAAATACCATATCTTTTTCATCCACTCTGCAGTTGACAGGCAGTTTGATTGTTTCCAAGATTTAGCTATCAGAAAGTGTGCTGCTATCAACATGGGTACACATATATCACCTTTTCAATTTTTCTGGGAAAATACCCAGGAGGGGAATAGCTGGACTGAATGGAACTTGCAATCCTAGTTTTTTGAGGAATCTCCATACTGACCTCCACAGTGGTTGCACTAGTCTGCACTCCCACCAACAGTGGATCAGTGTTCCTTTTTCCCTGCAGCCTCACCAATGTTTGTTATCAGTTGTTTTCTTGATGGCAGCCATTCTTTCTGGACTGAGATGAAATCTCACTGCTGTTTTAATTTGCATTTCTTGAATGACCAGTGATGGTGAACATTTCTTCATGCATTTATTTGCCATTTGTATATCTTCATCTGAGAACTGTGTTTTCATCTCTGATGCCCATTTTTGGAAAAGGTCTTTAAATTTGGTGGGCTTGATGTTTTTCAATTCTTTATATGTTCTCAATATATAAGTCCTTTGTCTGAGGGGTTGCTGGGTAAAATTCTTTCCCATTGTGTGGGTTTTCTTTTCACTTTTTTTACTGATTTCTTTTGAAGTACAAAAACTTTTTAGTAATATGAGATCCCAGTTGTTGATTCTTTGAAGTATTTCCCTTGCTGTTTGCGTTTTATTCATGAATTCTCTCCCTACCCCTATGTCTCCAAGATTTTTACCTACTTTATCTTCCAGTAGATATGTTTCTGGCTTTTTTTTGCCTTTTTTCTTTAAAGAGAAACAAAACCATGTAAAGGATAGAGATAATACAGAATTTCAAAAAAAAGATAGTAAGAAATCACTAGTCGATAAATTACATATTGTCCTCTTAGAAATAGTTGCTCAAGTTACAAAATTAAAGCATACAAAGTAGATATTCAAACAATGAGATTGTAAACAGCTACACATGTATGAGTCTCTACATGTATTTCTATCCTTTCTGTATTAGAGGGAAAAATAAAACCTAGCAATGCAAAACAAATCAGATCCTATAAAAACATGAAACCAAAAAGTCATATAAAACCATAGTATAAGGTGATCTACAATAATTACTGTGTTATTTCTTATTACCTTCAATAGAATGTCTACATCATCAGGCATAATTGAATATAGCAGTATAACTGAGTATAGCAGTAAATAATAATATTACTAAAAATAAAACATTGTAGACAGTATAAAACTTCAAAAGCAGGTAATAATCAAAGCAGAATGGGTATTCTAGTGAATCTTGTCATCTTCAGTGCAGTTGCCTATATTCTCAGACTTGATACTATCAATCATAACAGCTTTGAATAAAATCTATCAATTCAAAACAGTGATCTAACAAACCAGATTTGATTATAATCAGTCATGGTAAAACAGTGTAGGTTTTACAGAGCTTTAGATTAAGTTAATAGGAAATTAAGGATGACTGCCATACTATATCCTGTTATTTCTGGGATTACTGTCTGTGCCCTCAAATCTAGTACAGGTAGAATGACTGGAGCAGAATATAATACATCTAAGCAGAGCATTATGAGTAATGTGGGTTTTAAATCCTGGTGCACTATATTTTTAAATTTATTTAAAGAGAAACAAAAGCATGTAAAGGATAGAGATAATACAGAATTCCAAAAAAAAAAGATAAACAATAAGAAATCACTAGTTAATAAATTACTTATTGTCCTCTTAGAAATAGTTGTTCAAGTTACAAAATTAAAGCATACAAAGTAGATATTCAAACAGTGAGAGTGTAACCAGCTATGCATGCATGAATCTCTACATGCATTTCTATCCTTTCTGTATTAGAGGGAAAAACAAAACTTAGCAAGACAAAACAAAACAAATTCCTATGAAAACATAAAACCAAAAAGTCATATAAAACCATAGTACAAGGTGATCTACAATGATTACTGTGTGGTTTCTTATTATCTTCAATAGAATGTCTATATCATCAGGCATAATTGAATATAGCAGTATAATTGAGTACAGAGGTAAATAACAATATTAGTAAAACAAAACATTGTAGACAGTATCAAGATTCAAAGACAGGTAATGATCAATCCATAGTGGATATTCTAGTGGATCTTGTCATCTTAAGTATAGTTGCCTATACTCTTAGACTTGATACTATCAAGCATAACAGCTTTGAATAAAATCTATCAATACAAAACAACGAAACAACAAACCAGATTTGATTATGATCAGTCATGGTAAAACAGTGTAGGTTTTACATAGCTTTAGATTAACTTAATAGGAAATTAAGGATGATTACTGTACTGTATTCTGTCATTTTTGGGATTACTGTCTGTGCCCTCAAATCTCGTACAGCTAGAATGACTGGAACAGAATATAATACATCTAAGCAGAGTAGTGTGAGTAATGTGGATTTTAACTCCTGGTGCACTATTAACAACATAGTGTATCAAGGCCATCTATGTTAGAGTTTCTAGTTATCCTTCTCTGCCTTATTTCTGCTATGCTATTTTTCTGCCTTTGTTTAGTTTTCTCCTTCATTCTACTGCCTGCCCTACTCATTGAGGCCTTTCTGCCACTGTTCCTAAAATCCTGGTATTGTTTTTTTCTCTCTCTAGAATGTCCTTCAGTATTCTCTGTAGGGTTGGATTGGTGGTCACAGATTCCCCCAGTTCCTCTTTGTTATGTAAGAATCTTGTTTCTCCATTGATTTCCTGTGACAGTTTTGCAGGGTACCTCAATCTGGGCTGGAGGTTATTTTCTTTCAGGGCTTGGAAGACTTCGCTCCAAGCTCTTCTTGATCTGATGGTCTGTGTTGAGAAGTGAGCTGTGATTCTGATGTGCTTACCTTTATAGGTAATCTGTTTCTTTTCTCTGACAGCTTTTAATATTCTGTTTTTATATTGAATTTCTGGTATCTTGATTATTATATGTCTGGGTGTAGATCTGTTTTGGTTGTAGGTGGCTGGAGTTCTGTATGCCTCACACAACCAAATATCATTTTCTTTTCCCATGTTTGGGAAGTTTTCCTTAATTATTTCCATGAATAGCCTTTGTATTTCACCTGTATGTATTCCTGCTTCTTCGTTCACATTTCTTATTCTTAAATTGTAGATTCTCTTGTCAACTTCGAGCTTTGTATTGTTACTGCCTATTTCCTTGTTATTTTTAAGTGATCTTTCCTTTCATCATCACACACTGCAAACTTGTTTTCAAGTTTTGGTAGTCTATCCTTAGTTTCTTTTAAGGCATTTTGCCAGCTTTCAATGGAGTTTTTAATTTCCTGATAGTCTGTTTGAATCAGCTTCTTATATTCTATATTTTCTTTATATTCTTTATCAAATGTTTCTCTCCTTTTTTTGTGTTCCTCCCTTCTTCCATCTGTATTATCCCAAGAAATGCTTCCTGAGAGCATTTCTTTTATTACTCTACTCATATCCTGCTTTACCTGATTTAGTATTTCAGTTTTGAGCTTGTCTACAAGGTCCCAAAAATATCTCTTAATGTCCATTGAAGCCATGTCTGATGTTGTGTGTTTGCCACCCTTAGTCTCCCTTGTTTTTCCCTCTCCTTGATAAGTGCTCTCAGGGTTCTGGGCTGGGGGCCTCTTCCTGCCTCTCTCCTCTGTCATGGCCCTGGTTTCCTCCTCACAGGTGTATAGTGCAGGTCCCAGCCCCCTTCCCTGTTGGTCACATTTCCTCTGAAGCACACTGGCGAGGGACCTCTGCCTCTCCTGCCTGCTCTTGTTGTTGAGGTGTAAGCAACGGCTGTGTATGCCTGCCCCTACCCACCGGGCCAGTCAAACTTCAGGTGCCTTCACCCGGTTAGTGTGTGCTAGGCACAGGGAATAGATTTGGGATGGCTCATTGGGTTCCAGCCAGGGGCACGGCCCAGTCCAAGCAAATCCCATGAATCTGCTCTGGAGAGAGAGCAACCAACTGAAGTCACTGTCACTCCCAGTTCAGGCTCCTCCTGCCCATTTGGTCGCTCCCTTCCTGTGGGGTAGGTCTCATTACCAGCACTGACTGTGGATTAATGAAGGTCCCTTCACCGGCTCCACCTTCTTTTGGGCTCACCAATGCATGACTTCAGTGCTGCTGTTGTTCCTGTGATTGGTGGTGGGAACAAGTTTGGGTGGCTTTGCCGGTCTGTGTCTACCCAATCTGGCCCAAATTTCATGAGTCACAGTTAAAACATTGTGTTCCGCAATGTTCAGCTGTTCCAGTTGTAATCCCAACGTGTTTGACGAACTTTTATACATTTTAATTTCTTCCTGTGTCAAGAGGATCCATCTCCCTCTGTCTAGGTCTCTTCAGGGTGTTTTATTCTGGCAAATAAGTTGTTTCTCCTGGGAGGCTTTGTACTTTATCGCTCACTGATTGGCCATCTTTAGCTCCTAGTGCTTCTGCTTTAATATTTAGATCCTTTATCCATTTTGGTTTTAGTTCAGTGTATGGTGATAGACATAGGTCTAGTTTCAGTCTTCAGCATGTGGAAAGCCAATTTTTCCAACACCATTTATTGATTAGGTTGATTCCTAGGTATTTCATTTTTTTAGATGCTATTGTGAAAGGTGATATTTCCATAATTTCTCTCTCAGTGAGTGTTTGTGTACAGGAATGCTACTGATTTTTGAGTGTTGACTTTGTATCTAGAGTGTTGGTTTTGCATCCAGCTATGCTGCTGAATTTGTTTACTACCTCTAGTAGTCCTTTAATGGAGTTTTTGGGGGTATTCTATGTAGAGTATCATGTCATCTGCAAATAATGATAATTTAACTTCTTTTCCTATTTTTATGCCTTTTATTTCTCTCTCTTGTCTGATTACTCTGGCTAATATTTCCAGAACTATATTGAATAGGAATGGTAATAGTGGACATCCTTGTCTTATTTCTGATTTTAGAGTGAAGGCTTTCAATTTCTGTCCATTTTGTATAACTTGGCAGTTGATTTGTCACAGATGGTCTATATGAGATTGAGGTACATACCTCCTATCAAAGTTTCTGTAGGGTTTTTATCATGAAAATGTGTTGGACTTTATCAGAAGCTTTTTCTGAATCTATTGAGATGATCATGTGATTTTTGCTTTTGGCTCTGTTGATGTGGTGTATTACATTTATTGATTTGCATATGTTAAACCATCCCTGCATTCCTGGAATGAACCCCACTTGGTCATGATGTATAATTTTCTTGATGATTTGCTGCATTCTACTTGCCAGTATTTTGTTGAGAATCTTTGCATCAATGTTCATTAGTGAGATTGGCCTATAGTTCTCCTTTTTGGTTGGATCTTTCTCTGGTTTTGGTATCAGAGTAATACTTGCCTCCAGGAATGATTTAGGGAGGATTGCTTTCTTCTCAATTTCATTGAAGAGTTT
>PVLA01011456.1:0-52967 GCA_004027455.1 Hydrochoerus hydrochaeris | reverse complement strand
CTTTGCTATTCTATGTTTCTTCTGCTTCCAAATGAATTTTAGGAATATTTTATCTAGATCTGTAAGGTATCTTAATGGTATTTCAATTGGGATTGCATTAAATCTGTATAACAGTTTTGGGAGTATGGCCATTTTAACAACGTTGGTTCTTCCTAACCAAGAGCAAGGAATATCCTTCCATTTTCTAATATTCTCTTCAATCTCCTTTTTTATAATTTTCAGCATATAGGTTTTTTACATTGTTGGTTAGGTTGATTCCTAAGTATTTCATTTTTATAGATGCTATTGTGAAAGGTGATTTTACATAATTTCTCTCTTAGTGAGTTTTTTGTTTGTGTACAAAAGTGCTATTGATTTTTGAGTTTTGACTTTGTAGCCAGCTAGGCTACTGAATTTGTTTATTACCTCTAGTAGTCTTTTAATGGAGTTTTGGGGTTTTCTATGTAAAGTATCATGTCACCTGCAAGTAATGATAATTTAACTTCTTTTCCTACCTTTATTCCTTTCATTTCTTTTTCTTGTCTGACAACTCTGGCTAATATTTCCAGAACTATATTGAGTAGGAGCGGTGATAGTGGAAATCCTTGTCTTGTTCCTGATTTTAGAGTGAAGGCTTTCAGTTTTTGTTCATTTAGTATAATGTTGGCTGTTGGTTTGTCATAAGTGGCCTTTATGAGACTGAGGTAGATACCATCTATTCCGAGTTTCTGTAGGGCTTTTATCATGTTGGACAGATGTTGGACGTTATTGAAAGCTTTTTTTACATCTATTGGTTTTTAACATGTTGGACTTTATCAAAAGCTTTTCTGCATCTATTGAGATGATCATGTGATTTTTATTTTTAGCTCTGTTGATGTAGTGTATTATATTTATTGATTTGCATATGTTGAACCATCCCTGCATTCCTAGAATGAATCCCACTTGGTCGTGATATATAATCTTCCTGAGGATTTGCTGCATTCTAATTGCCTATTTTACTGAGAATCTTTGCAACAATCATTAGTGAGATTGGCCCATAGTTCTCCATTTTGGTCTATCTTTCTTTGGTTTTGGTATCAGCATGATACTTTCCTCCAGGCAAGAGTTAGGGAGGATTACTTCTCTTTGAATTTCATTCAAAAATTTATGGAGTATTGGTGTCAAATTTTCTCTAAATTTCTTATAGAATTCAGCCAGTCCATCAAGACCTGGGCTTTTCTTTGTAGGTAAGTTTTTAATCACATTTTCAATTTCAGTAGCTGATATTGGGTCATTCAAAGTTGTTATATCTTCTTGATTGAGCATTGTTAGTTCAGATGTTTCTAGAAATCCATCCATTTTCTCTGTGTTTAACACTATGTAGGTGTTCATGATAGTTTGAATTTCCATGGGATCTGTAGTAATTTCCCTCTTTTCAGTCCTTATTGCATGAGTTTGAGTTTTTTCTTTCTTTTTCTTGATAAGGTCAGCTAGAGGTTTATCAATTTTGTATATTCTCTCAAAAAACCAGTACTTTGATTCATAAATTCTTTGTATTGTTTTTTGACTTTCAGTTACATTAATTTCTGCTTTGATCTTTACAATTTCCTCTATTCTATGAGCTTCGGGATTAGTATGCTCTTCCTTTTCTAGAAGCTTGAGATGGAGCATTAGGTTGTTTATTTGTGCTAATTCCATTTTCTTGGTGTGACCATTTACTGCTATATGTTTTCCTCTTAGGACTGCTTTCATAACTTCCCATATGTTACGGTATGTTGTATCTGAATTTTCATTGTATTGTTTTATTTCTTCTTTAATTTCACTGTAACCCACTGATTGTTCAGAAGGTTGTTATTTAATTTCCATGTATTTATGGAGGTTGTTCAATTTCTTTTGCCATTGATTTCCAATTTCATTGTGCAATGGTTAGATATTCTGCATGGGATAATTTTAATCCCTTTGCATGTACTTAAGAATGTTTTATGTGTCAATATATGGTCTGTTTTGGAAAATGTTCCATGTGAAGCTGAGAAGAATGCATATTATGATGTGGTTGGGTGGAACAATCTGAAAAAATTCACTAAGTCCATTTTCTCACAGGTATGATTCAGTTCTGTTATTTCTTTGCTGACTTTTTGTCTAGTTGATCTATCCCTCTGTCACTGTGGGATGCTAAGGTCCCCTATTACAACTGTGTTCTCATGTATCTGATTTTTCATGTCCATTAGTATTTGTCTTATATACTTGAGTGCTCCTGTATTTGGTGCATATATATTCATAATTGTTAGTTCTTCCTCTTGAATTTTTCCACTATCAAGTATGTAATGGCCTTCTTTATCTCTTTTAATCATTTTAGGTTTGAAATGTAGGTTGTCTGCAAAAAGAATAGCTACCCCTGCTTTTTTCTGGGTTCCTGTTGCATGGTATACTGTTTAACATCATTTGACTTTTAATTTATGATTATCCTTTTGAGTCAGATGTGTTTCTTGTATACAGCATATTGTGGGATCCTGTTTCTTGATACATTCTGTCAACCTGTTCCTTTTGATAGATGAATTGAGCCTATTTACATTTATGGATATAACTGATATGTACTGGCTCAACTTTGTCATGTTATGTTCCTGTTATTTGCGTTCTGCTTTTCCCCCTGGTTTAATTGCTTGTCCTACCTAGTGACTTCTTTCTGCTGTTGTTCTGGAAACTCAGCATTTTTATCTCTACCAAGCATGTCTTTCAGTATTCTTTCCACATGAGTTTCTTCAGTTTGGTGGACATGAATTTCTTCAGGTGTTCTTTGTCATGGAAGTATCTTGTTTCTCCATTAAATTTTGCTGGGTGCATCAGTCTGGGATGAAAGTTATTTTCTTTCAGGACTTGAAATACTTCACTCCAAGCTCATCTTAACTTGAAGCTGAAAAGTCTGCTGTAATTCTAATGGGCTTTCTTTGACAAGTGAGTTTTTGTCTTTTCTCTAACAGCTTTTAGTATACTTTTTTTTATGTTGTTTGTCTGAGATCTTAATTATTATGTGTCTGCATGTACATTTATGTTGATTGTGACTGTTTGGCATTCTATATGCCTCACTTATCTGCATATCAGATTTTTTAACCCATATTTGGGAAATTTTCTGCTACTACTTCTGTGACTAGTTTACCAATATCATTCATGTTGACTCCTGCATCTTCATTGATGCCTATTAGTCTTATATTGTTTCTCTTGCCAACATCTTGAAGCTGCTGGGTTGTCATTTCATGCTGCTTTGTTGTTTTTAAAAGTTCTACCCTTTCATTGTTGCTATGCCAACCTGTCCTCAAGGTCTGAAATTCTATCCTCAGCTTCATTTAAATGGTTTTGCCAGTGTTCAATAGAATTTTTTTGTTTCTTGGATATCTTTTTGAATTTGTTTCATGGATTCTGCTTGTTTTCTATATTGGTCAGTCAAGGTTTCAATCAATTTCCTGTGCTCCTGTATTTTTTTATCTATTTCTTCTCTAGCTACACTAAGCAACTCATTTACTAAGGTTACTATTTCTGTCTTTAAATAAGAAATTATTTCTAATTTCATTTCCTCTATAGCCTCATGGATTTGTTTCTTTATTTCATTTGGTATCTTTTCAGAGATTTCTGGTGTATGACTTTTAAAGTCCTCTATTTCACTGTCACCTGTTCTTGTTCCTGATGAACTAAGTGTTTGAGATTGCATTTTGCTTTTTGTTTTGTCATTTTCACCTTTTGGGCTAATATTTGTTTTTTCAATCCCAATAGTCACAACTGTCTGTAGAGTGAATCTTAGGGTCCTACTGTGTGGTTTATATTTGTATGATTGTTGAAAACCACAATGAAGAGGAGGGCTAGTCACCTGAATTTCTCCTGTGGGTCCCGTTGGGTGAGTCTTATATTCTTCCTGGGCTGACTAGCCTAGGAGTATTGATGTAAATCCACCCTTAGTTCCTTCTGTTGCTATGTCTTCAGGTTATTGCAGGTCACCAGATCTCCCAGTCTATAGTGTTTGTCAAAGCTGGAACCCTACTTTGTCACTGGATATCTCATAAGCCCTTTTAATTTTCTCCAAGTTGGGGGAGCTCTTCTTGGCACACTGCTCAGCCTGCCTGATGTTTCCTGTGTGGAGGAAGGAGTCACCTACATCCTTGCCAAGCTCTCCAAGGTCTTAAATCTGGAGAGAGCTTTGCTACTGCTCTTATTTATCCGCTAAAGACCTCTGTTTTAGGGGCAAACTCATCACACTGATTGGAGCCTTCTGAGGTCTTCTGTTTGGATGGGGGGTTACTGCATTTCCCATCAACCCATCATGGTTAGCCCACTGCAGTTCAAGGTTCTGGGAGGGGGAGTGAGAGCTGACCATCAACAGCAGTACTTGGTCTAGGAGATGGGGAGGGTCGCCGAAGGCAGTGGCCAGCATCACGGCAATCCCAGGCTGGCAGAGTGCACACAAAACACATGCCCAGGTGCAAGGTCCGGTGGGTGGCACCTGTTTAGATGACTTTTAAATGACTTTTATTTTTAGAATCATACCCAATGGGACAAAAAAAATATGATAAAAGACTAAGAAAAATGAAGCTTCAATATAAATAAGTGATATGAAAAAAGCTAAAACATAAATTTAATAAAGTTTTCAAATATTACCATAAAATAAGAAAAATCAAAGAAATAACACAGACCTGCCTGCTTTTTCTCTTCAACATAAAAAGTACAAAGTCAACAACAACAATCAAAACTAACAGTTGAAGAGAAACTGTGAAAATAATAAAATGATATTTGTCATTTACTCTATAGAATCAAATCATAGTTACATAATTGTTAATAAATACTCTAGCAAGTGGGGAATTGTCAGAAACTGAAGATTTTAAAATGTTATACATTTCAAAACATAATTTGGTTCTTTAAAACTAGCAGTAAGTAAACCTGACATTTCTTAAAGGAGATCGACTTTAAAGACCTTTCCAGGAAAACTGGGAATTAGAAAATTCAGTTTATATAATGATTGGCCAAAATAAGTTCACACAGGCTAATTCATATAAATATTAATGTAAAAATGTCAATATCTCTTACCTCTGGCTTCTTGAACAGAAATTCTGATAGCCACCAAGTAAAAATAATAAAAGAATAATTAAAAGAAAATATAATACCTCACAAATCATCTCCAAATCATAATCTCAGAACAAGAGATTTTATACATAAAGTGGAACAAACACATGCAAAAACAGAATTGCTAAAAGTGTAAGAAGCAAGTAATGGAAAACTGTTGAGAAAAACTTAAAAACCAGAATAAAACTCAGTTTAGAGGACTCAACATTCTGACTAACAATTACAAAAAGGAATGGAAACATGAAAGAGAGGCAGAATTTTTAAATGATGGGAGTAAATTTCAGACATAAGGATATGAGTCTTCAGATTGAAATGACCAACTCAGCTGCTCCTTGAGAAAATAAAAAATGATGAATTTTAGAAAGTCAGAAAGTCATATACCAGCAAGATAATGGAGAAATGGGAGGCTACTTAATATATTCAGTATTTTTAAAATAAAAGGAAAAGATGTACTTATAAATATAGTTACATGAAAACAAAAATAAACTGTCTTGTAAATTAGAACCATTAAGATCTGGTCACTGTTCAGCAATGAAAAAATTTATCAAATTTCAAGTTAAATGTAGAAACTATACAAACCTGCTCTCTTCTTTTCATAGTTCTCAACTTTTAGTCTCTAACTTTTATATAAAATAACTATACTTGCTATATATTTCACTATTTAGGTTTACCTAATTAATATACCTTTTTACTATATAGTCTGCCTCTGTTCTTACTAAATTTTAGAAATGTTTAAATATGAAAATCTTGTATATTCTGCCTGATTTGAGAACTTTAATGAAACCAATATTAATTTCTCCCCCACTTTGTCATTTGTACCTTTTGGTATCTTAATTAAAAATATTTGGCATAATCATAGCAGAAATTTTTCCTAATGTTTTTAAATTTTATGATCATTTTAGTTTTATTTGTTCATGCTAAGGTAGTGTTTCAAAGTTACTACACTCTAGTCTTTTAAAAATCTTCAGAATGCCAACAAAACAAATAGAGTTGTTTTGTTTTGCTTTGTTTTCTCCTGTAAAGTTGCTCTTCTCACTTTCATTGCTACACAAGTTTTGGCTTTACTGTGCTATCTGAATGGGCACCAAAAGTAACCAGTGGTCTTTATATT
The DNA here is from genome assembly GCA_004027455.1 of Hydrochoerus hydrochaeris. Taxonomy (NCBI): domain Eukaryota; kingdom Metazoa; phylum Chordata; class Mammalia; order Rodentia; family Hydrochaeridae; genus Hydrochoerus; species Hydrochoerus hydrochaeris. Next base: position 46,792 of record PVLA01011456.1, on the reverse strand, counting down.
AACCCATTACAACTTTGCTCTTTTTACAAAGTCATATGAAGCATCTCTGAATTTAGTTTCTTTCCCTAAGTATTTTAGAATGTTTTCTATTTTCCATCAAAATGGTACTCACATTGCAAGTAGGACAACATTAAATGTATCACTAAGCCCTGGGAGCATTTGTCTAAAATTTTAGTTATTGCATTTATCACTATCAAATTTGTTTCTGTGTACTTATAAAGCCATTACACATTTTTGTTTTGAATATATCTAAACATATAGTTTTCTTTAGGCTATAAATTTCACTTTCCCCTTACATCTTCTACTTGGCTAACAATGACAGAAAATTCTATTAACTTTTGAGTGTTGATCATACTCCTGAAAATCATTCTGATCTACCTTGATTAAAAAACATTTGGAGTTGCAAACATTTTTATAGAAAGTCATATTATTAATAGATAATGGCAAATTCCCATTCAGTAAAAATTACTTTGGCAAACCACTCAGATTTTATACTCTTAAGACCCTATGACTCATTCTAACGTGGCTGTGTTATTGGCTGGCAGCTATCAAATAAATAGATCTTTTAAAATTCATACCATCTTCAGAATTATTTGTAAGATTGCCTTAGGCTATTGACTCCAAAAGTCTTATTAACATACAGAAAATACCTTACCTAACAGCAATAAAATACACATTTTTTAACCTAAGAGCAAAAGGAACACGCATCAACGTAGCACATATCCAGAGCTTAACGTTAATCTAAAGAAATTAAAATAATTGTAATAACTTAGGTAATGTGATCAAAGTAGAAAGCACCAAATATAATTACACCAGGAAAATAATGTCAAATCAATAATCTATGTTCCTGCCTCATAAACCAGTGAAAGAATAGTAAAATGAACCGAAAACAGAAGCAAGAGAATAATAGGTACAAGACCCAAATCTGTCATATTAAAAACAAGAAAACAATAAAATTAACAGCTGACTTTTGAAAATCAAATTGAAAAACATCCAAATATAAGACCCAGAGAAACAGAAGGAAACACAACCTGTTAATAACAGGTATCAAACGTGAGACAGAACTACAGATGTCAACAATAAAAGGACAATGATAGAATAAAATTTTATATATATATATATATATATATATATATATATATGCAAAGTTGACATTTAAAAGAAACAGACAAATGCTTCAAAAACCTTAAACAGAGAAATCTGACCAATATGAAATAGATAATCTGAGTAGTATATAAACACTAAATATTGAATTATAAGTTATATATGCCTATAAAAGAAATCTTGGAGCCAAAATTATTTCCAAATATTTCAGAATTGAAGTTCTATAAACATTTGAACAAACATCAATATTACATGTATCTTCCAGAAAACTGAATATGAAAATACTTCTCATTTTCCTTTATAAGTATTACCTTGAAAAAAAAAAGAAACAGGAGAAAAATCCAACAGATAAATAGTTTTCACTAAGACAAAACCTTCTGAAGAATATGTTAGCAGACATACTTAACCTAACATTGTATAAATGGGATTTTATGCTATGACAAAAAGAATTTATTCCAGTAGGTAAGGTGGGTACAACATTTAAAAATCACCAGCAAAAACAATATTTCAATATAAAAATTGTAGAATAATAAGAAATAATGCACAAAAATGAACAACATTCAAAAGCTATTCATGATTTAAAAAAAAGAATTTGCAGGTTGAAACTTGTGGTAAATTATCTCAGAGGGCAGTTGTCTGAAATATATAAGATTATTTGCAAAAAAATATATAACTAATTCTCTTTGTGGGTTTGTGGGTTTTCTTTTCACTATGCTGGAGATTTCTTTTGACATGCAGAAACTCTTTAATAAGACGCAATCCCAGTTATTGATTCTGGGAAGCATTTCCCATGCAGTTTGATTCTTGTTCATGAATTCTATACCCTATCCCTATGTCTTCAAGATTTTTACCTACTTTGTGTTCCAACAGATTTAGTGTTTCTGTTTTAATATTTAGATCTTTGATCCGTTTAGATTTTAGTTTAGTACAGTGATAGGCATGGATCTAGTTTTAGTTTTCAGCAAATGGAGAGCCAGTTTTTCCAGCACCATTTATTAAAGAAACTATGGTTCTTCCACTGAACATGTTTGCCCCCTTTATCAAAGATAAGGTGGTAAACTGTGTTTGTAGTTGTGGTTGTATCTCATAATCTATTCCATTGATCTTCAGATCTGTTTTTATCCCTGTATCATATTGATTTTATTACAGTAGCTATGTAGTACAACTTCAAGTCAGGGATTATGATGCTTCCTTCTTTGGCTTTGCTGCTTAGAATTGCCTTTGCTATTCTAGGTCTCTTCTGGTTCCAGATGAATTTTATGAGTGGCAATGTGTCTTTTACTGTAAAATATTTTTTAAATTTAAACATTCACTATATTCTTTGATCACCTCTTCAACATTAAGAAAATAAAACAACCAGCTAAGATTATCTAGGTTTCCAATTAATGACATTATAATTTGATCAAATTAAATAATAAAGATAATAAGGAATGTGTAGAATAAGTGAAAAACTGAGAAAAATCAACAAAATTGAAAACTGATTAAAAGATGAATAAAATTGATAAAAGTTCTGTAATTCTAAAGAAAACAGAAAAATGAAAAGTCACTGATATAAAAAGTGAAAGATAAAGTCTCAACTGTAATCTTAAATATATTAAAATATAGTGTAAAAATAAGAAAAGTTTTATGCCAAAGTAATCAACCTAAATGAAACTGACACACACCTTTAAGGAGAAAATTCAAAACTACCATGTGAAGAAATAAACAATTGCAATAGGTAAATATAATTGTAATATGTGAATAATGAAACATCGTATGCAAGTGTCACATATAAATATTATATAAACTGGAATATTCATTTTTAAAACTTCTTATTGGAAAATTCTGGGTTCAAATTACTTTCAAGGTGCATTCTAAGACATATTAAAAAAAACAGATAAAATCAAGTTGATATAAACCTCTCTGAAAAAAGGAGAGAGAATACCTCCCAACTCAATCTATGAAGCCAGTATTACTATAGTATGAAGCCCTGAGAAAAACATTAGAAAAAAAGTGTAGAAAGACATCTGTCTGAAATTAAGCACAAAAGGTGCTTAATGAAATATTAACAAATACATATGCATGTTAAATAATATATATGGTTTTAAACAGTATATCATATTCAACAATATATTATGAAATATATTGTGGCCAATATAAATATTCTAGCAATGTAGATTGAATATGAGGAAATCACTCAAGATAGCTAAAATATTTCTCAGTAAAAGTGGTAGACATGGAAAAGACATTCGACCAGAGACAAATTAGAAAGAAAATGGATTTTTTTCTTAACCTAATAAGCATTCTTTAAAAGAATAAAATATATGTATAATTATATATATAATTTATATATAATAATATATATTATATACATAAAATCTGTATATATATATGATTATATATATATATATATACACGATTTGTATATAATGATAAAGGCTACCATTTTGTCCCTAAGGAAAAGGGCAGATTTCTGTCTAATGGCTTACTCTTGTTCAGAGAGAGAATCAGACAGACAGCAGGACAGAAAGAAAGAGACAGAGACAGAGAGAGAGAATGAGTATATGAATGAGAAAGAGAATGTTTGACTATATGAATGAGAGAGAGAATAAATGAATATTTGAATAAGAGAGAGAGAAGGAGGAGAAGGGGAGGGAAGAGAAAAAAAAGCAAGAGAAGAAAGACAGAAACAGAAGAGATGTCTAATGATATTTCAAATGTATATTTACTAAGGCTTTAATAAATTAAATATATTTACTTAATTATGACAGTTTTCAAATCTAAGAGTTCCTTAGTGGGTGTCATTTATATGACCAGGTAATCTTATAAAACAATCTTTTTGTATGTCACTTGTGTATTTTTTGTTTTGTATTAAATTTTTCTGATGAAAATTTGCCTACTTGATCTGGATAGTTTATGCTGCTATTTGGTCACAAATAATATTGTTGGGTTTTTTGTTTTTATTTTTGTTTTGGGTTTTTTTTTTGTGGGGGGGTACCAGGAATTGAACTCAGGATCATGTACTTGCCAGGAAGGGGCTTATGCTACTGATCTTTTGCTGTTCTTTTTTGAAACAAGTGAAAATATTTTTATCAAATTAAGATATAGGAACAAATATTACTTAATGGTAGATTTTTGTTAGTTAAAACTTCTTTTATCTTTCCAAATGGAATAAATAAAATATTAAAGGTAATTCTTGGATGTTGTTGATCTTATCAACAATTATTTTCTACACACTTTAAGTTTCTGTTATATGTTTATTTAATGTTAAATATTTCCAGAATATGGACTATTTTATAGTCATGAATAACATGCATGCAAACCACATTTTGGAATAATAATAGGATTTTCTCATGTTAGAGAAATCATGCTGCAATGCCACAGTCTTCATTATGAAAAGAGTCTATACACTCCTGGAGATATACCCCCAAAATAAAATTGTTATGTAAATATATATATATATATATATATATACACATATATATTTTACTTTTATATATATTTGAATACTATAAAATACAATGATAATGACATTAGAGAGTCAAAGAAAAATCTTGAGCAGAAATGAGTTTTTCTTTAAAGAATTTCTATTTGTTTTTATAGGACTAGATTTAAGAATTCATTGAATTCCCTCAGATATTCTATGTTTGCTTAGAATACTTTTCCTTGGAGAATAAAGAGCTGATTTCTGAAAATAGCTCTCAATATTCACTATGGAATAGCAATAAATTAACAACTAGGCCTAATCTCAAAGCTTACCAGAAAAGAAAACCTCCAAAATTCAAGGCTGAAGTGCAAATATTTTCCAAGTCACTAAGGATTTATTTCAATTTGCTGCAGCTAAAAGGTGTCATTTCTAAAACTCCACTTACATGCTAGTATTGATGATCAATAGTCCTTTAGTAATGTGCATGAATTCATTTTCCATTACTTATGTATAAAAATAAATGGTAATAGACAAATAGATTTTATTTCAGAAAATTGTCAGAGACTATAATTTAAAGCAAAGCAATTTCTCTTTTAACCATTATCATTTATATCCAATTGAGATTTGATGAGTTCATGTTAAAACAAAGCTACTTTATAAATATGAAAGTACATGCCAAATTGTACTTATAGTTTCCATAATTCATACTGATTTTATTTCTTAAGGAAAAGGAAACATCATAATTATAAGCAGCAAATACACAGTGCAAACATCATTTTTGACATTTTCCCTAATAATCAGTTATCACTAAGTGATTTCTCTTATGTATTATAAGAACTGTGATTTCCATAAGAATAAGATTTGGAAATTTTACAAAATCAAGACAATTAGAACATTTCTTTAAAAAATTTCATTTAAATGCATCTCAAGACTAAAGATAATTGCAGTAGTTATTTCCTTATGAAAAATAACCCAGAAATTAGCCTATAATTAATCATCTTGCCAGTCACTAAAATGTATCATGTATTATTATTGTGAAGATGATTTTAGTAATCATAAAAATGCATGATTAAGAATAGATCTCCAGAAGTAAATCAATGCATAGTGTCTTAGTTACTTTTCTCTCATTGAGATAAAATATCTGACACCTAAAGTGAAGCAAGGGAAGCTTTGTTTCTTATAGTTTGGGGGGTTTCAGTCCATACTCAGCTGGCTCCAAGGCAGGATGGCATGGTGGGTCAGGCTTTCATGGCCACCACAAACAGCAAGAGCAAACAGAACAAAAGAGGAAAGATACAACTTCTTCCAGCCCTTACACTGTATGTTGGCTCCATCTGTGGGCAGGTGCAGCACTCACACCACCAATCCCAGCGCCAGACAACAAACCAAACATGAATGCCAGACTCAGCCATGTCCATGATTGCATGAGATGGGGGGGGGGGCATCTAAACACAAACCATAACACACACAGTTAATAGACATTAACTTTCAGGGCTCCTCACTTTTGTAGACTTCTTTCAGGACACTGAGGCAAATTCTCACGATGTGTTCATGTACCACAATATTTTTAAAAGTTTTTCAAAATCGATGAATTGAGCTGTAACTAAATAAAATTACTCTGTGCTATAAACAATCAGCTGTTGCTGAAATATTTGTTTTCAGACCCAATAAAGAGAAAGATGAAATTGTGTGGTATTTACTTAAAATGTAGAATAATGTGTTTTCATGAATTTCAGTGATGTGTGTAGGGAGCCATCTGCTAGAGATGAATTCCAACTTGTCAACCTACCTTGTTTCAAGATACAAGGGACGAGGGTTTATCATGATGAGATATGGTACACAACCCTTGGCACTGGATGAATTTACACCAATTTTGAAATGCATAAAGTGGAAAACTAGTGATGGAAATTCTTCCAGTTATTTTGTGAGCAAAATTAAAAGTGAGGAATTAAATTTTAATGAATTTGTAGCCAAATTTGCCTGTTAGAAATGTACTCAATAATTTAACATACATAAATGAGCATGCAGAACATTTTTTCTGTTTTTCAGATTTAAGTCATGCAAGAGATAAATTATCAGAATTTTCAATTTGTACCCCCAAACATTTATAGTGATGTTACAAATTGTGAGCAAGTCCATCTGTGGAGCCAAATGTCAATAATAATAAGTAATTTTTTAAACAACCACAGAAGATAAAACACTGCAAACCATTCAAATAAATCATTTAAAATTATATTAGAAAATAACTGATGAGATGTTTAATTTCTAGTTTCAAACACAAGAATTTTGGAATTCTTTACTTTGACTTACAAAGCATAATGGATTTAAAAATCAATTCTTTTATTCATAGGAGAGGAGAAGACACAGGGCCAACTGCTGACCCATTTGGACAAACAAACAGATAATACAGAAGGTTACATGTTGTAGGAGCAAAATCTCATGAGCAGAAACTACCATGGGGACCAATTCCTGGTTAAGCAAACTCAGTTATAATTTACAAATGTCTTTGGGATTAATTAATAGAATTGCATAAATTTGTGAATTTCATATCCAGAAGACTAAGTAGGTTCCCACAGTGGATATCAGAGAGGAATCCTCAGTGCTTTACACAAGGATGGAGATGAAAAGTAATGATTTTGAAACACACCATAATATTTTATTTTCCTTAACAGTGTTTTCTTATTAGGAAAAGCTAGTTAACCAGAACCTAAAACTGTGGTATATAATGGTGGTCTAAATTTGTAGAGAAAGAAGAATATCCAACTCTAGTCCATTCTTGCCATTTTTGTCAATGTAATAAGGTAAGAAAAATACTGAGTTATGCTTGCAAAGTTCAAAGTACAGAGGTATAAGTTTATGAAAAATCGGAACTATAATCACAGGATTGTGCACACCTTCCTTTCCACCCATCTCTATTTATTAATAAAGGAAGTACTTAACAGTTCATTATAAGACATACCAGAAGGCAAAAAGTACAATTTGGAGAGTTGGAGTAAGCACTGGAACTACATATGAGAGAGATGTGGGATTATCATAATGGGAATTAAAGAAAAATCCATTAAGACACTAAAGTCTCTAATGGATAAAATAGATAGCATGCAATAACAGATGTACAGTAAAAATAAGGAGAAGGGAATCCTGAATAAGAACCAAAGGTGAATACCACAGATTAATGACATCATAACAGAAATAAAGACTATATTTATTATGCAACTGGGTGTGGTTTTGTAATGAATATCTGAGCTTCAGTGTGTCCTAATAAAAAATTCTAAGACTTGAACGAAAGAGAAGAAAAGCAAAAAGAAAGAAGAAATGCAAAACAGAATATCTAAGAAAAACTGTAAAAAGGGTGAACATACACAACATACATAAAATTAGAAATATGAGGAGAAAAAGAAGAAAGACATGAATTAAACAGATACATGAAGTAGTTCATGATTAAGATTTTTGCTCAAATTAATGTCAGACAAATCAAAGATACAGGAATATCAGAGAACACCAAAGAGGAAAAATTCCAGAAATAGCACAACCCCCAATTTATACTGCAGCATATTATTTCTGACTACAGATAATAAAAGTAAAAAAAATACTGAAAATGTCAAAAAATAAAATATTTACTTTGAGAGGAAAAATTATATCAAACTTCCCAGGGAATCTGCAAGAAAGTTATCAATCTTTAGCTGGAATAGCCAATGTCAAATGATGACAAGTATAGAGACTGAATCAGGAATAAAAATTTCCAAAAAGAGAAAAGCCCAGGAGCAGAAGGCTTCATTGCTGAATTTTAGGAAAAAATAGAAATGAATGATATGCAAGTAGGTAGAGGGAGAAGTAAAATTATTCCTGTTTCCAGATATAATTCCATGTGTTAACGTACCTGAACACTCCACTAAAAGAATTACAGAACTGAAAATACATCAGTGAAGCAGAATGAACATTTAAAAATCAGTAGTTTCCCTATACAACAATAACAAATTTGCTAAGAACCAAACTATGAAACTAATCCCATCCATAATAGCCACCAACAAACAAAAATCCTAGAAACAATCTTAATGAAAGACATGAATGACCTTTTTTCAATGAAGAGGCTACATTGAAAGACCTTTCTTTATAGCAATGAAAACATTGAAAGACCTTTCTTCATAGCAAAAAAAAAAAAAACCAGAAGAAAGAAATTGAAGAAGCTACAGAAAAACAGAATGACCTCATGTTCATGGACTGAAGGAACCAATATTGTTAAAATGTATATATTATCAAAAGTGATTTACAGACTCAACACAATACCCTTCAAAATAACAAAGACATTCTTTACAAAACTAAAAGTACAATCCTAAAATTCATATCGAAGCTCAAAAAGCCCAAGATAATCTATACAATTTAAGCAAAAGTTATCAAGCTTGAGATAACATAATATCTGCTTTCAAGACACACCACAGAGCTACAGTAATCAAAACAGCATGACATTCAAATAAAAAATAGACACTTGGATCAATAGCAAAGAATAGAGATCTTGTACATAGACTCATCCACCTACAGTCAACTAATTCTTAACAAAAGTGCCAAAAGTATATGTTTGAGAAAGGATAGTCATGTCAGTGAACTATGCTCATAAAATTGAATATCTACACAAAGAAGACGCAAGTGTGGTGCTAGCTCTCATTCTGTATTAAAAACAACCCAAATCAAAGATCTAAATGTAAGACCTGAAACCATTAAAAAAAGAAACAAGGTAGGGGAGAACTTCAACACAAAATATGTTGAAGATCTAAAAGAGGAAAAGTATCACAATTCTATTGACACGGGGCAAAGAACTAAATAAATGGAGAAATATTTGTTGCTTTTGGATAAGCAAACTGAATATTCCCATGTGTAAATTCTTCTTAACTTGATAGATTCAATAGAACTCCATTAAAAATTCTAATAAGTTATTTTATGAATATTAATATACTGATTCTGAAGTTTGTACAGATTGCTGGTGAGACAAAACAGCCAGCAGAGTATACAGAGGTAAGAAAAAGTTGAAGAACTCTACCTAACTTTAAGATTTAGTGTATGGCTACAGGAAGCAAAAGCTTGTGATCTTGGTGAAAGACTAGTAATAGATCAATTGAACAGAATACAAGGACCAAAAATTGAACCACATAAATCTAGTCAAAGGCATTACTGAAACAAAGTTAATCATTTTAACAAATGGTGCTGAAAAGGTTATATATCTGCAGATTTGAAAAAAAAATGCAAAAGCTCCACTCAAAAAATAACACAAGATAGATCTTAGAGTTAAAGACAAAATTAAAAACCAGAAAATACAGTAAGATGGGTATGATGATGACATTTTGGATACCACAAAATAAGTACAATCCAAGAAAGAATTAATTGCTTAATATGCTATTAAAATTAAAATCTTTTGCTCTGCAAATGACAACGTTGAGATTAAAATGATAAGACACAAACTGAATGGAAATATTTGTGAAAGAAAACCCTGATAAATAACTGTTATTCCAAATATGCAGAAAACACTTAAAGCTTGACAATTGATAAAACAAGTCAGTTAAAAATATTTCAAAGGCATTACTAGAAATCTTACCAAAGAACACATACTGAGGGAAAATAAAGCATATGGAAAGGCGCTCTGCATCATAAGGCATCAGAAAAAGGCAAAGTAAAACAGCAAATTCTGGCAAGGATTTCGAGAAACACTTACCTTCTTTTCCAGCTTGTGGAAATACAAATTTCTATAGCTACTGTGGTACACAGTGTGGTGTGTTTTTTTCCCAAACTTAAACATATTTTTACCATGTAATCCACTAATTGGGCATTTTTTTATTTATCCATAGACACTGAAAACATGTTCACACTAAAATCTGCACACATATATGTACATTGGTTTTATTTTAAGTATCATCATAACTTGGAAGCCACCTATGTCTATTAGCAGCTGAATAGATAACAAACTGGTATTTCCAGATAGTAGAATATTTTTTGGTGCTAAAATAAAAATGAAACATTAAAAAACATTGAGGATCTTTCAATGCTTATTACAGCACAACACTCCAGGAAAGGCAAAATTTTGGAGATAAGAAAATAATTAATGCATTTTGGGGTTTGGAAGAGACAGAGGTAAAGAGGTAGAACAATAATGTTATTTAAAAATAGTGAAAAATACTACTTATGCTGCCACACTGATGGCGTTTTACACACATTTGAGTAGACACAGTATGAATGAATCTTAATGTAAATTATAGATTTTGGGTGATTATGGGGCCAGTATGGGGCAATTATAGTAAGTGTACCTTTCTGCTGAGAGATTTTCTCAGTGAGAAAGTCTATAAAGGTGGCAGCTAGCAGGTGCTGTGGTTTGGATAGTTTATTCCCCAAAGGTTTATATGTTGAAGGTTTGTTCTGTGGTGTGGTGATGTTTGAAGTTGATGGGGAACCTTTAAGAAGTGGGGCCTCATGAAAGGTAATTGGGTGATTAGAAGTGTTGCCCTAAGAGAGAATTAAACTAGGTTTTAGGAGATTCAAGTTAGTTACTGTGAACTAGTTTTTATTAAAAAAAAAAAAAAGCAGTGCTTTTGCCATGAAACCACCTACCATAATATGAATGGACATTTATAACCAGAAGAGCCCTTCCCAAGCTAGCATTATGCTACTTGGACTTTTAGCATCCAAACATGTGAGCTAAATAAACCTCTTAGGAATTCAGCTCAGGTAATATAAAAATAGAAAATAGACTAATAGTGGAGTCTTATAAGAAATTTCTGTATCTCCTGTATGATTTTGCTGTTATTATGTAACTTCTGAAAATTTATTTTTAAAAAAAGTATTATAATATGGATGGGAAACTGAAAATGCAAAGCACAAATAAAAATAAAAAACCCTGGAATAAGAAATAGGTACTTATTTTTAAAAAGTCCCAAAATGGGTGAAGCCAATAAATAACTGAAATGCTTAAAAACATTATGTATCCAGAGTCTTTTTCTGCCTTCCTCAACATTCTCTTATTATAGTGAAACTAATTTGCTTATGTTACTGTGTGGTTTATATAGGGAAATGTAGTCCATTGAGCATAGTACATTTGTATTTTTATTACATTTCTGGGACATGTGACAATGGGAAGTTTCATTTGGAAGCTGAATGTGAAGAAAATAATCTTTGCGTTTTTCTGTCATTTCAGTACTGGACTTAAATGAATTAAACAACACAGCCTTTTAAAATAAAGAGAGAATACAAATCATACAAGTATAAAATAAAAATAAAGTGTATTAAATAATCCAAATTTTAATACTCAATATGCAAATCACCATTGTTTTATTATAAAATCTATCATCTTTCTATCCTAACTAGCTTTATTATGTGATCACCTTCTGTAACTAAATGTTCTTTCCATCCCAGTATATGCTACATGAAAATAATTATTTTTAAATATCTACATTTTTTAAGTAAAGAAAAATGTGATTGTCAAAAGCTATTCCTTGTAAATTGAGTAATATTTGCATGTATATGGTCCTGAAAGCCAAGCTAGCTAGGGAATAGGTGCTATCAATCAGCTAAATAAGCTATTATTCTATCTTGGATGATATTTACACATGGAATGCTAAAGTAACTTTATTTTCTTTGCATTAGAAATTAAACTGTAATTAAGGTGAATATGTACCTGAAGACAGACTCTGCAGAGTTGGCGAACCTCTTAGAGTGTTCAGTGATAACAAATAGCTGGCCGTGGTACACGTGCCGTAGTTTCACCATCACCGGACTCTGTCCCAGGTTCAGAAATAGGAAAAGTCTATATTTTTCAGAAGAATCCTATGCCTAATATGAAAATATTTATCATATTAAAATTTTTGAAAGTTACCTTGTACTAATTGTTCCTCAAATACATCCAAGTTTTGTCTTTCTCTTCCATGGTACATCCCCAGGTCTCTGTTTGTTTATTTTATAAATATTGAGACAAATCTCACTAAGTCACTAAGTTGCCCAAGCTGGATTTAGTCTTCTAATCCTCCAACCTTAGCCTCCACAATAATGTGATCATAAGGACACCCCAAATCACAACATTTAACCTTAATTAATTACTTAGGGGCCCTGTCTTCAGACCAAGGTGGGAATTAGGGCTTCAACTTAAAAATTTGAGGAATCCACAAATGTTAGTTCATAACAACTGATAAAACATCAAGATCTAGATTGTACATCCTTCTAACTTTTTCTTCCTTACTCAATTATTAATCTATGCTCAATTTGGCCAAATATTCTATTTCCTTTTTTCAAAAATATTTTCAAGCACCTTTAGTCTTCCAGTGTTCTTACCTGGGAACATCAGAAAAAACCAAAACATTGCTTCTGTGCTCATGAAACTTGTATTTCAACAAGGAAATATAAAACAATGAAACTTACATGCAGTGTGCCTAAAGATACTTTTAAACTATATACCTTCTACCTTCATTCCACGTACCATTTTCCTACCTCTCCAGTTCCCCAGCCACTGCTCCCTGCTCTCAAATCAATCGCATTCATTTCCTCTTCCTCCCCTTCTCTTCTTCCTTCCTTCCCTCTCTTTATCTCACTCTTCTTTTCTCTCTTCTCCCTTCTTCCCTGCCTCCTTTTCTCCCGTGTCTTTCTTTTTCGCACATGAATGTTCCTGGTCACTATAAACTAAATCCAATTGTACAGTACCTGGCTCATGATATCAAACTAAAATGTTATAGTAAAACATGCTCAGTTTATTTTCATAGTTTATTGAGTTGAATGTCTCTCATAAGGAAAGAGAAATCATGTCTTCTTGTGTTCATTGTTGTCTCTTCAGCTACTAGTAGCAATTGATAAATATAGTGTACACTCAATAAAAATTCACTAAATATTGTTAAACCTTACACATTTCTTATACAATACATCTGAAACTATTGCAAATATCACTAATTTGAGGAGAAGAATAATAGATATTATTTTGCAAAACAAAACAAATTTCTGATAGTCCCTCACTGAATTTAAAAATATTCAGTATATTTATACACTGAAAAAATATTCAGAGCACTACAATAAAAATATAAATTACGGTTCATCAAAACACATTGTATAATGCTTTACCAAAAAGATATTATTGGATAATTTTTATGGCACATCTCAGTAGGAATAATCTGTATTGTTAATTGTTGGTGAACACTCCCTTTAATTTTTTTCTTTCTTAACAGTTGTGTTGGATGTCTCTCTGCAAGAGTTAATAGTGTCTTTTATTCTCAACATTGCAAGCTAATGAATGACAAAATTGCAATGCTTCCATAGATCAAAGAATCACATCGAAGTTCTTTTTACAGAGCTATTTTACATTACCTCATTAATTCTCACCTTCAAAGGCACATGTAGAACAAAAAGGGCTATTGTAAGATGAACTAAATAAATAACTTAATTAAAATTTAACTGAGTGTGCATGAATTAAGGAACAATTAATGCTTTCATGATAAACATTTTAAGTGCTAATCGGTTCCAATGGGGGGAGGAGTCTTAACATGGCAATTTCTCTAAAACTCATAGGCTGCTGAAAAAAGCACTGATATGTAAAATAAAAGTATGATAAAGAACAAAATCTTAGCATCAATACCTTATCAGTTGAACACAAACAATATCAAGAAGTTGAATTTCATGAGACCTACAGACCAAACAAAAATCAAAGAACCATCATAAACAGTAAAAAAGAATATTCTGAGAAAATAAAGCAAACTCACACAAAAAATTCAAACTCATCAGTATTAGTTGGGTATGTGTTAATTTCTGATTGATCTCTATGAAACACAGAGTTTTGCTTGACATACTTGAGGTAAGGGAATTCTATGCTGTTAAGACATAGAATTTCATAGATAGGATGTTCCCCAGCTTTTTGCATTCACAGAAATTGTAATAGATTTCTGTTGTTCAATCCCATAGCATCTTTAAGGCAAATAAATATTTAAAAGGTTACTTATTACATGGAAAGTCTAAGCACTCAAAGTACTTATATCTTAAAACTTTAATAACCATTTGAAAAAGTAGTGAATCGAATTAAAAACTAATACTTTTATTTCAGTGTCAATATCTATAATTTTCTGGGCTGTATGCAAGTAATTCTTTTATTTCTTTTCCTTTCTTTTTCTCTCTTTTTTTAAAAGCAGGGTCTCACTCTGTAGTTCAGGCTGGCTTTGAACACATTTCTACATTGGCTTTTATGTAGCACCTGCTTCTCATTACAGCTGCTGTTTGAGCCCAAATTATTGACCTGATTTTTTTTCCTCCTTTTTCAGAATCTGCTTTACAAAGATCTAGAGATTCCTTGGCAATAACAGAAAAGCATTGTGTAGCTAATAGGGTAAAAGCAGCTCTAATCTGTGTTTTATATTTCTTTGAATATGGACACTAATTTGTAGGGTTTCAAAGATATTTGCAATCCAACTTTAAAACATGTATACATATATGTATATATATAAATACATATATATATTCAGTTAGAGCATACTATATATTTTTATTGTCACTGAAAACCACCAGTTTTTACATACTTATTTATGTGTCATATTCTATATGTTACAATACTATGCAAAGCCCAAGTTTGAAGCTTCAGCATCTTCACTAAAACAATGCAAACCAATCAAACAAAAAATTAAACTACTATAATTTTTATAACTGCTGTTTTATGAAGAAAAAATAAGGAAAACATTTCAGTAGTAGTAGTAGTGTAGACTGTAGGCATATACTGTAATTGGAGGCACCTCGGCTTTAAAATTGTGCTAAAAGAACTTGTAGCACTCAGAAAAGCCATTATAATCATAGTTATGAGTTACTGCAGCAAAGAATTACTTTAAAATAGTGAAAGGAGATGCAAATTATAATAAAGCTGAGATTCCATCTTACTCCAGAAATAATGGCTATTATCAGCAATTAGAGGTATATTACAGTAATGTTTATCTCTACTATACTATTCCCAACAAAATGATATCCATGCATTCCATATCCCTATTTACCCAGAAATATTCTGTTAGATACCATGGAGATTTGATTGGTCAAAATGAGCAAACATTGCTTTTATTACAAAAACAACATTTTTTTAAATTCTTTTCATAAATGAACTTCATTACAGGCACAGAACAAGAAAATGCTAACTCTTCAAAGACATGACTCCCCACTATAAATTTTATTTAATAATAAATAGAATATGTCATCCTTCAAATTCTGAAAACTGCAAATAATCCATACATCTACCAGGATGCTAAATAATCCATGTTCTTTTAACTTTTGCAAAAGATGAAAATCAAATAAAACAGGTATTTTCCTTAAAAGGTAATGTCAGATTTTAGGGTTTTTTTTTCTGTTTAATAATCTAAAATTTCAGATACAACAGAATTCATTTTTTTTCATCAACTGAATTATTTCAAATGTTAATATAACATAGATATTTTTATGGCAACTACAGAAAAAGAAACTAAATGTTGGAGTAACTGGCTTAATAATGCAGATTTAAAATATCTGCCTTTTCAGTAACTGGTAATTCCAATAATTCAGACATTATATAGTTACTAGTAATTCAGATTTTCCATTATGCTCTTCAAATCACATCTGCTACTCATTCAGCTTCTCTTAAATTCAACATTTCAACTTTAATTAAAATGCGCTTTGCTTCATTCAAAAACCTCTACATATTCACTCTTTTTATCCGCTGAGTGTATCATGTTACATTCATCATCTTAAGCAGTAAAAAGAGTGACAAATTCTCTAAAGGAGCTGAAACTGTAGACTGATGTAACATGTGTAAAAATATTGCTTTAAACCACCTAAATTCTCATTTTATTTTTAATTTTTAAAACGCTGCAAATTGAAAATTCCTGCAAAGGTAAGGATGCCTAATACAAGTGAAATTTAAATCAGTCAGAGACAGAGACATAGAACTCAGGAAATCCCTCATTAACTTAAAGTACTTATTAACTTTCTACTTCTCTTGTACATATACACAGACTGCAAAGATGAATCAGGTATTGTATACATCATCTTTCTGGCTAATTATACTCTAAAGTAATCTGTACTGACAGTACAATAATGATACTATATAATCATAATATCTATTTTCAGACACTTCTACCTTAGAATTCAGTGCATATCCTCAAAGCACTAATTTACTGGGCTCATTAAGCATATAATGTAAATGGTTTCATGCTTCTAAAGTTGGTTGGATTTGGGGGTAAATAAATATGAAATTATGTTGTTGGTAGGAGTTACTATACAGTTTAACCAAATAGCTAAATAAAGTAAAGAACACTATGAAAATTATCCACATAGATTGGATCTGGTGTTGCATTTCTAGATTTATAGTTATGTATTATCTATCAGATGTGTATTTAGCCCCTGCCACGTCACAAGCCTACATCAAACACTCCTACTACCTGAGACTGAATTTAACTTTTGGTCTTTGGGAGACGCTGTACCAACACAAGATACTGGCTGATGTTCCTCATTTATAATGTTATGGAAGAAATACAAATGTCATAGCTGCTGTGACATATGTCAACAAAATAAGAACTATATTAATATTAGAGTTTGTTACCAAGGTAAATATATCTAAAAGGAAATAGGGGTTCATAATTTATTTATTTAGGTTCCGGGGATCGAACTCACGACTGATTGTTTGCAAGGCAGGCGCTAATGCCACTGAGCTAAATCCCAAGCCCAAAAGTTTGTAACTTAGAACAAGGGTAAACAAATATGTGCGTTCCTTTACAAAGGACATCGCTGACTAAACAACATGACTTATCACAACTAGTATTTCTATTTAGCACTTTTTAGCAATACCAACAGACATGAAATGGAATTACTTCCATGTGTGGATTGAAAATAGAAATAATTAGGTAACTAATATAGAAATCAGAATAATTATTTAGCCAGTGTAATATTACTGAGAACAGGGGAAGATATTCTTCTCACTACTGCCCAACTAAAAAAATACTTTACTTTTATACTTCTATCATACTTTTATTCTAAAACAAGTCAAAAGCATATACCATTCTCAGAGGAGAAAACTTTGATCTTGAAAACTCGAGAATTGAAATCTCTGGTTTAAAAGATCTCTTTGGAAAATTCAGCCTCTGTAAGATAAGTAATATCCGACTCAGCTCTTCATTATATTGATAGAAGGAGGGAGTTTAAATAATCCCATGACTATTTGATTGGAAGCCACTGGTTCTCCATACCGTTTCTGTAGCATCTAGATTTGAGTCATTGAAGACTGCTATGCCTAAGTCCCAGGATGGTGTTTGTGCCACCCACCAGCGGTATTTTTGCTCCTGTCCACATCCCCATGTGCAAGGCAAGAGTTCCTTTACTGGAATTTAAAACCGCTGCTGACTCGCCAATTTTGCCTCCAAGTTTTAAGGTATGAGTGTTCTCTGATTCTTTATGTAGCATTTAATGGAGTCAGAAAGCTCTAGTTCATTCTTACCTTTCTTGAAAATCTTTCTTTATTATTATTATTATTATTATTATTATTATTATTATTATTGTTTCCACAAAGTATCTCCACTGGGACTTTAAAGGAAAACTGAGGCCAATACTCTGTTCTTCATTCTTTCTTCAATCTATTTAGCAAAACAACTGACTTTGAAGTGGAGATCAGCTTATATAAACCTAATTATTCACATTGCAAACCTCCATTCCCAAGTAAATTTCCACCAAATATCATACATAAGCCCAATCTGTGCCTCCTACACGGAGGAGTTTCACCAAATACATACATTAAGATATATTAAGATATATAGATATTTGTATGTATTTACCTCTATAGTTACATCTCTTGCCCCTATTGCACATGGGATATGTTCTGTTCCTTGCACGATTCCCAGGTTTCTTCCAAGATTCCCAAATTGAGGTTGATAAGAAGAAAAAAATAATTGAGAAATTAAAAAAGTGAAGCAAAAGGGTTATCAATAAATGTTATTTCCATTCCAGACAAAAAATTCAAGAACATCAAGTTGAGCTATACAATATGTAAAGTCAAATATTTTCCATATGTTATCAAAAGCCAGCTAGAAATTATCCAAGCACATGATACATATCTGTATATAATATCAAACAGGACACAGTTGCACAAACATTTGGTTACATTAAAACTGATTAGTTTTGCAAGAAAGTAATTCTAAATAAATTATATTGATCTGAAATAGTATAAAATTGCAACCGTCTTTGGAATTAAGTTGCTAATCAAGAAATGATAGAAGTTTAAGCATTTGTAACTTCAATATTTCACACAAATTTCTTAATATTTTTATAACACAAGCAACAATGCATGGGATATCTGTCTACTTGGGTTCTGACCTGTCTATATTTTTTTAGCTTATCCAACCATGATTATGAAAAAGCAGATTAATACATAATCATCATCCAGAGATTTTGGTCATTTACCTCCATCACTTTGGTAATTCTTAAGTTAAAATGTGGATATAGAGTAAGATACAATTTGTTCTCATATATGCAACATTTCCTATATCTATATTTAAAGCAATAATGATTAAATGTTTTAAAATGAAAATCCTGTATGATTAACACCAAGATGAATTTGTTTCTCTTACTTAATGTCAAAGCTTCCAAAAATTATTTTCTCTCCCTTGATCTCAATAATTTCTACTTTTCTTGTGAAACTTTAAAATTTGAATAAGTTTATAGTAGTCACCCTGATTGGAAGTGCTGACATTTTTACCAAGGTCACACAACAGAAATAACTGCCTGGGTTTAAGGCAGACTGCTACTTCATAGTAATACATTAACACTTCTAACTCTACAAAGATCACCTTCAGTGTCAATGCTATGCAAGGGTACAGTGACAACTGCCTAGTGAAAACCCAAATATCTAACATATTTCTATCTCAAGAATGGTTCTTGTACATCACTGATGCTGCAGTGCAATATCATACTTAGCTACTCTTCTTTAAAATAAACATGTTAAGCTTAGAGGTTTATATCTGTAAAAATAAAATTACATACAATTTAAATTAAAATGAAAATAAATGTAAATAGTATTAACTCATATAAGCTCTATGAATAAAGACTGAAATATATTTGTTGTAAAAGCAATGATCAATTACCAATTTATACTTGTTTGTTTTTCTTTTTTCTTACTGTAATTTGAAAGACAATGGTGATTCATTACCATTTCAGCCTACTTTTTATGATTTAAGGCACGACAACACAGTTTTAAAAGTTTAGGCTTTCAAATTAGCCCTACTTTAAAGAAATATCTACATTAACTCCCAGTAATGTTGAAAAGGAAAAGTCACATAAGATCTTCTCAGTTTCCTCAATCATAAATTTGATTACCCACTATATAAGCTTACTTTCATAATTATTCCAAGGCATAAAGTAAACTTTCAGTAAATATTATGTTTAAAATAATTTGCTAACCAAATAACTAGAGCCTCTTCTTTTGAAAATAATATCAGTTATAATTAATTATCACAAATTTATAGGATGGCTTCTGAGTCATAAATACTCACTGGTTAACATTATCTTTTAAGCAATAATAAACTCATTTCCTCATAATCAACAGAAAAAGTCATCTAAACCACAAAGTTAATAAGAAGTCTAGAATCATTTTCTAGAATCATATTTTTCTGCTTTAGAGGTACTGTCTCAAGAAATCAAAACCACATTAATAAAATATCTAATAAGAACAGCCCAGATGATTTCTAAAATCATATTCTTTAAACCCTGAGGTAGATCCAGAACAGTAACTCTTATACACACAGACAAGTTAAACGGGTTCTTTCACTTTGACAGAACACAAAAAGAGAGGTAACCACAACAGAGACAAGGCAGATGAAAAGAGCTAAAATTCTGACAATTCTAAGGGCAAATGCAATTTTAGGTAAAGTTTTAAAATCCCCAAGACTCCCAGAAACAAGGTGACTCCCTCCCTAATCACGAGACCATTTACATGGCCTTTCACTGATGTTTTGGGTGAGACTGAGAGAATGATTGGAGAAAAGAAGACTTCCAAGGCTTAAGTGTGCAAAAGACAGGTTTCAAGGACCTGTTGAAGAGAATGAGTGCTGAGTATTTTATGGCAAAAAAGAAAACTGAAAACACAAAATCAGAGTATCTATTGCATGCTTTGCTGGGTGGTGCAAAGGGAGGTTGCAGGAGAGCCAGAGTCCACAGGAGCCCCACCAGGGACAAGAGCATGAAGCCACTCTTCTGTTTAAGTTGAGCTGGCTTCTGTTTGTCTTTGACTCAGTTCTAGTCACTTTACTTTGAAGAAGTTAATAATATAGGAACCAATATGAAATTAGTCATCTTCAGGCCATTTGTTAAACAAACTTAGAAAAGTTGTCTGTATTTTAAAACCTATGTGATTCTAAGATCTATTTATACCCAAGAATGAACAAGAAACTCAACTGTGGCATGGTGCTCTTATCTGAGCAGGAGGCTCCCTGCAGGTTTGATGGGTGTCATTTCCAGAGAAAAGTTTTTAGGGAGTTGTGTGCCACACTTCTTGTTCTTTCCTAATGTCGCGATGACTGACACTGTTCCTAATGACGAGTCAATCTGCTTTCATGAGTGAGCTCAACAGAAAAATAGAACTCTAGCCAAATCAGGAAGGATGTGCAGTGTGAGCACTCTGGTTTCAGTCTATGAAGATTGTTTAATTTTTTCATCAGGAACTGACCCCACATGTCTAGAACAATGCAAATGCAATTTAATCCCAATTCTTATTTGATCATTTGTTAATGAAAATTCAGTTCACCATCACACCAAGAACATCTTATTTCTAAACAACTGCCTGTAACTGAAAACTTTAAAAATCCCACTTGACAGCAGGAAACTTTTGAAGTAAGAATACTTTTCAGACACACGAGTCTGTTTTTTCTGACTCGGACTTGTCAGCATTACCCTCAGTTTAAAAACAATTAATGTGAGTCATAAATTTGCCTAAAATTTTCAAATTAGTACAACACAAATTTCATTTTTAGCTTCTAGACCAGATATAAATTTGTCTCAATGCCTACTACAAGACATTATTAAAAAATATAAATTCTTGTTACTGTTCAATAATTTCTATATCTTTAAAATTAGGTTACAAATGAAATATTGAGGTACCTTTAATCATACAAAATACATTTTAATTGTTCATCACTCTCCTACCACTAATGGAATTTTGCAGTGTATCATGAAGGAAAATGGCAAAACAGGACAAATTCTATAAATACAGTTCGGCTACCCTGTCAAATATATTAAAATATCCTAATACATTTTACATGTGTTTACATCATACAATGTTCTCAAACATACCTATTATATTAATTCATTTCTTTTCTTGATCATCTCTACTTCCGTATTTCAGAATCATTCTCAGACCTATGTTACACCAAAAATTTCTATCTCTTTCATATTCCCACTTTAATTTTCCTATCTTGCAAACATTTCTTTTTGTTTAATGCTAAAAATACTAATAACCATTAGTATAATATAAAGTCCACTTCGCATCACTTTCCTGACTCCATTCACCACAGGAAAACTGTAAACTGTCACGCTCCAGAATGAATCTTGTTTTCCAGAAAATTTCATTTTGTCTTTCAACATCCCTTCAAATTCTCCACCTCATACACACTTCCGTTGAAGGGTCTAGCATTGTTCCATAGGTCACAGATGCACATATATAAGCTAGAGTTATTTATTTAGAATTCCTAAAGTTGCTATTCTTTCTAAATTTGATTTCAGAGTATGAATTCCCCTCTGGGTAAAATACAGAAATGTCATGATCACAATACTGCTGAAAAAAATGGTTATATCTGGATGCTACTAAACCTACAAACTGAATACATTTTCTCTATGTTGTATTCTGCCCATTTCTGAAAAATTGACATTTTTGGCTTGGAATCTGAGTTATCTTTAGAGTACTGTTCAGATATTTTTTAGTACTAATAATCTTGAAAAAGGAAAGCATCAGCTCTATCTTGAAGCTAGTAGCATTTTTATGTAATGTGAAATTCAAAGAAATATCCCTGCTTTACTTTTCAGTAAAATTTACCTGACATGTTAAAACATAGTCATCTAAATGGTAAATGTTCATTCCCCTCTGCAGTGTTTGTTGAAATAAAGTGATCTCTATGGTAGAGCAGAAGAAAATATGCATCGGTATTAGGCTAAAGTACATAATGCTAATCAGAAAGTCTGAACAAATATGAAATGAATTTAAAAATAAAGGAGTAAACAAGTGGTAAGATTTAGGTATTTTTGCAAAGTAGATAATGGCTACAAAATTGTTCAAATATTTTAAGATTTATAGTTTTTTATCTCTTAATCCAAAAATACATTAGTGATCCATAGTTAATTGATATTTTTTTCTTATTAGTAATACATAAAATACTGACCTGTCATATATTTCAACTTAAATTTCATAAAATATAGTAAATATCTGAAATATTTTAGGATTTTAGTGATAACTAATTTTATAAAATAATACTGGATCTGCTATTGTCAAAACATCTAATTTAACCTTGTATAGTGAAATGGATATAATTAATCAAAGGAAATCATCAGTTCGTTAAAACACTTTTCGTACTTAAGTATTAAGCATTCCAGGAAACATCAGCACAAGCAGAATTTTAAAAAATAATTTTATAAACACACATGCGCGCACACACACACTCATATAGGTGTGAAATAAAGCAGAGTAAATATTTTACACTTTGGTGCTATGAAATATTTATGCTCAAATTCCCACAAATGGAAAGAATAAGGTCAGCAAAAGCTGTGAAAGACACATGTCTCACTTTCAAGATGGTCTGTGAAAATAGAACATGAGAATTTATGCATGAAAGTTCATAAATTTATTCAATATTTTATGACTTAAATATTAAAATCAGTCTGAAAAATACTGATAACATTTTGTTTCCAATTAAGAAGGCTATCTCCATAAACAGTATAACATAGCTACAGAATAAGTTTTAGTAAGATAGTTTTCTTATTTATATATTTTTCTCCATACTTTTTTGTTCCTTCTAGGTATGTTTGCTACTAACTCTATGAACCATGATCTCAGGTTGTGAATTTTTTTATTATTCAAGTATAATTATAACTGACATAAAGGGAGATTTATATATCTGAAATATATTGGAACAAAGTTCAAATACAAGCTAGCAGCAAAGGTCCATGACTACTGAATTACTTTTATTGTTTACTGAAAAGTGCAAAGTACAATCCTGCCTAATGTTGCATTCAAACATTTCATATTAAAATTTTTCATATCCATACCTTTATGTTAAGTACATACAGCTTGCAAAAATATAATAAAACTTTCATGCATCCACTAAACATAGTGAAAGATAAAATCACCTGTGAACACCTTTTGTGTAACTCTAAATGGAGCATTGTTTATTTTCCCTATGCCCAGAAATAATACCACCTATTCTGAATTTTGGTTGAAATTTCCATAATCCCTTTATATCATCATATATTTATATTTTCCTATTATGACCTTTAACCATAGGTAATGCACTCTATATATTTTTGTTCTTTGTTATTCTCATAAAATTCATCTCCCTTGATTCCTATAGCTAGGTTTCATCCTTTTTGATCTATAGTAGCCCATCTTCTGACTATATTAGAGTTGATATGTCTACCTATTAATGTTGATTTTAGTTGTTTTAGTTTTTACTATAAAACGTATTGTCCAGAATTTTCTTGAGCATGCATCTTGACATACGTGAAAGAATTTTGATAGAGTATATACCTAGAAACATTGTATCTTTTCCTGAACTTTAATAAGTAATGACCTGTGTATGAATCTTTATTTAAGATTTCAAATTATTTCACATTCTCACCAATACTTGATATAATAAGACTTTTAAATATTGCATTAGTTAGAGAGAGGAGAGAAACATATAAATACATACACAAATACATACAGACATGCATATACTATAATGATTTAAAGTGTTTCTGAACAGAGTTTGAGTGGATATATTTACTAAAATAATTCATAGTTAATGGTTCCTGTCTGATATTACTTTTTAAATTTGGGGGAGAAGGTGAGGATTGACCCCAGGGATTTCACACTGAACTACATTCTCAGTCCCTTTAACTTTTTTTTTTTTCCTGAAAGGGTCTTGCTAAGTTGCTCAGGCTTTGCATCGGCTTCTCAGAATGCTGGCGTTGCAGGCATGCACCTTCCTTCTCTAACATATTATTCCTTTTAGCTGAACTAACATTTTGCATACTTATCTTACCATATTTGTATCTGCTGTTAGTGTCCAACTTCACTATGCTAAGCATTGATGCTTTTAATAGGTATATCGTATTATGATTGTGTTTACTTCTACTGACTGATTTATGTGCTTGAACTAATGTAACATGACATGGCACAGACTTACTCACTTTTGTGATATGTGTTTTCTGTTTCAAAATTTATGTAAGAAAACACTAATGTTTAGAAAATGAATCAAAAATCACCAGTATAACTAATATACCAAACAAAAGCTCAAAGATATTTGACTGGTGATTCTTAAGACACTAAGGACGTAATTCTGTAGAATCCAGAAGCGGTATGATACTAAGTCTCTATATTTATTATCTTTTGGATTTTTTTTGGTTTGTTAGTAGCTATGCAAATCAAAACATAATATTTAGATAAGGCATTCAGGGCATCACTGTGATTATTTATTGATAGATTTATTAAGTTACCAAAATGGTCAATTTGGTTCATATTGGGAAATTGTAAAGTTCAACAAGATGTTGAAGACTAAAATAAAAAAGAGAAACAAAAACTAGAAGAAAATACTCTAGTGATTTTAAACCTTCAGCCTTGATGTTCAGAAGAAATAAAAACTAAACAGGCCATTGAAGGTTAATGTATAGTTAATATCTCATGAGGCTGCTTGTTGAACCTGTGACCTTGGCATAGATACATTCATAAATTGAGAGTAACTCATCCTTTCACTGGAGACTGCCTCTGCAAGTTTAGCATCAAAACAGGAACTCACACTGAAGAGATCAATGCCCCAAGTTTAAATTATGTATCTGGCTTCACCAAAATGGATTTCAACACATGAGAGAATGATTTTAGAAGTTTTAACTTAAAAAGCGAACTAGTCAACTAGTAAAAAATCTTCAGTGAAACGACCATACTGTACAACAATCGTGTCCCTGGTATAGTTATCATTTTAGACTGTTTTCGTGTAGAACTTTACTAAGTTTCGTAATTTTAAACGATAGTGTTACGATTAAAGTGTTTGCTTTAATTTTCTGTCAAAGATCATGTTAAATTATACAAAGAAACATTAATTTTTTCCCTGACAATCACTTTTACATCTCCAAGATAACATTCTACACTGTCTCAACTGGTTCTGAGTAGTTCATGAGAGAGGCAGAGCCCAGAGAATGCACTTCAGGGGTCTCAGAAGACTGGGTTGGGTTATTTTAAAGTGGATTTTGCAATGTAGGAAACTGGCTGGGATTAAGAAGTTTACAGCATAATAATAGATATTATTCATTTTAGCACATAATGCTGAGGCAAGAATGGTGTGGTTTGATTTGGTTTGGTTGAGATAGCTTCTTGTAACATGATTTAAATTGGCCTTGAATTCACTGTGTACTACTGTGTAGGCTGGTCAGGAACTTGAAGGGAACCTCCTGCCTCAGCCTCACTGGTGCTAGGATTATAGATGTGTGCTAACATGCCCAGCAGATGAGGTAAGAATTGTGAAGCAAACTGATGAACAGCACATTATGTCTTAAAAAACAGGCTATTTTTTATTTTATTTGTTTTGAGGCAGGGTCTATCTATGTAGCCCCTGCCAGCTGCTGTTCACAATGATTCTCCTGCCTCAGTGTTAGTGCTGGGATTACTGGCGTGCACCACCACACCCAGCTAGGACAGATTACTTTAATTCTTTTCCAGCGTTTCTAACAAGAAGAAATTTTATGACAAACTGTTCAAGTAGTTTTACTTGGTTATACTATATTTATCACAGGAACAGAGAAATGTATTATCAGCTCTAAAGGAAGACAGGACAGAGAAAGCAGTACCGTTTACTTCATAAGGCAGAAGAATTAATGGCAATCAAGTTTTGAGTTTGCATAGGACCTAAACATTTCAATTACAGCACTAATGGTGGAGAGGTACAAAGCCTATTTTGATTTTTAAGTTTTCTTTAAATCATATTATAAAGATGTATTCCACAAGTCATAACAAGTTTTTCCTTCCTTCTTTCTGTCTACACACACACACACACACACACACACACACACAGTCTCATAAGATCTATACAAGCTCTATGAGTTCATAGTTATGAGTTATCCTTGGTTCTACAATTAGGTTGCTGGTTGCTGCTTTTTAGCGGTGCAGTGACCCTTTTTTGTCTGTTCATGTATGTTCTATGAAAATGAAATAAATATGCTTAAATATAGATCTTTTTGAAAAAAGTTGCTTATTTAGCAGCCTCTAAGATTAGATAGACAGACAGACAGACAGACAGATAGTAGATAGAACACAAAAAGTGGGGGCCATCATAGGTAGATGTGAAGTCACCAGCATAGTAAACGTTTTCTAAGGAATCCACTACCATAAATAAGAAGTCGACCAAAGACAAGAGCAAAGCTCTGGAATAGCAAAGGAAGACAGAATTATTCATCCAGATAAAAACATGGGGCTTTCTATCCCATCAGTAAAGACCCAACCCACAGTGGCCTGGTAAAAACAAAACAAAGGGGACTGGATACATTGATATCATTCTCTTTTGGGGGAGGGGTTGGAATTCGAACTCAGGACCTTGTGCTTGGCATGCAGGTGCTTTGCTGCTGAGCTAAATCTCTGATCTCTCCCTTAACATTATTCTCCAACCTTGTTTATACTTCCAATCTTATTTCATTAGCACAAACAAACCTAAACTCAGTGTGACAGTTACCTGAAGTAGTCCATGCCTTCTGTACCACAGAATAGATGGAAAAGAGTCAAGAAAGAATCAGAAAAAGCAGGTGGAAACTATGCCATAAATCATTTTCTACTCTTTTATCTGTTCATGATATTCATATGCTTTCTTTGTTTCTGGCAAGCAGTAAAGATGTCATGAACACCCTGATAACTCAGAGAACAGGTATTATAACCCTAGGACTTTGGTGATAATGTTGAGTTACAGAACCAAACCTATAGTCACTTAGCTTCAAACCATCCCAGTGGAGACCAATCAATATCTATGCTACAGAAGCCATCATTCTGATATTAATGGTTGAACTTCTTAACTAGTACCCTATCTTGTGAAGTAACTGTGTTTTTATCCCCACCATCCAGGTAAGAAGGTTAGGTCATAAGAGGCTTGGAAACCTCAGTCACAGAAGTTTTATTATACAAGAATTGTCAGAAACCAGAACACTTTTTCTTTCTTGTGTGTGTGATATCAGTGACCATTTTACTTATCTGTAAAAGAAAATAGCAGTAGGTAAATCACTGCCAGAGTTGTTATACTATTTAAATTTCATGTCATACTGAAACTATTTTGAATTAATAAATTACTATCTTATCATATAAATTAAAGCATTTTATTAGTACATATGATATTTTACATATAACATTAATATTTTCCTATCAGTCAATAGGTTTCTCAGACATAAATTGTCTCTCTCTGTTGTTATATTTTATTGGTAGGTTTTGATTTCTTCTTCCCCAGTGGCCTTTGATTCTTTTAATTTAATGTAGATTCTTCAAGCTGAGAATTATAACTTCACAGCTTTGTATCCCTACAGACTTTTGAACCATAATGTGATACACATAATAGATGTTCAATAAGTTTTGTGGAGTGAACATGAAAATGTGGCATTATTTCCTTCTTTCACCCCCTAGCATAATTTTCTATTATATTCAATAAAGTGTAAGAAAATACCTACATCTAACATGAACTACAACATCCACTATCAACAAAAAGTAATGCATCATTCTGTAGCTTAGGTTAGGAGAAATACTTTCACTTGTTATTCTTAGTGAATGCAACAAATTCACCAGAAATGTCATTTCTGAATTCACTTCAATTGGCTCAGATTTTTAGAAGAGTTGAAAGTTTGTAATAAAAAGAAACCTACCAGGGATCAATACAGTTTCATTTCCACTTGAAGCTTTCTTCTACATTTTTTTTTCCTTCCCACATACAACCAGCTGCAGTCCGCAGGACACAGAACATAAGCGCTCCTGAAAGAATTTTGAAAAAAGCATTTGGAAGCTCAGATTTCTTTCTTGTTCTTTCTATTGTTATTGCTTAGAATGTATTTTTTAACTACAGAATTCTTAGGATCATGCTAAATTAAATCCTAGGGGATACATCAAATATTTAAACTGCGTTTACCCTAAAAAGTGATAAAATACCACCTGCTTGATGTGTCTGACCTTTTAAATGTTATCAACATAACGGAAAGAAGAAAATTAAATAAAATAGACAGATGGCTTAAATAGCTTTTAAGTTTTGATAAAAATTTCTACAAAAGAAGAGAGTGACTGCGGTCTAAAACCATGTAGACAATTTATTCACCATATTGTTGCTCCCTATTAGAAAATGATACATAGCAGAATGAATTTATATGTAAGTCTATTTAGCAGGATTAATTTGCATCAATGTTTATTTGTTTTTATGTAACTTATAAACTCAAGTTGCTTGAACAAGATGTTTAAAAATATAAATGCTATGGTGCACTTATTAATCAGCCAATAGGTTAGGAACATAGATGTTATTTTATTTATTTTGATAACAATTGTCTAATATGTGTAAAATCCTGACAATTTGGCAGAATAGAAAACTAAGATTGTGGAGCAAAATTATATAACTCCATTTCTAGGGCTTTCAGAGAACTTCCTTCATAGACTGATTTTATATTCAAATAATAATCAAATGTCTCCTCTATAAATCAATCATCGTGTATCTTTAAGCAAATCATTATTGTTCTGTGATATAGTATTTGTTTTAGCAAAATAAGTTATCCTGTCACTCTCTTATACTACACCATTTATTCATTTATTCATTCATTCAATATTTCCTGAGTATAAAATGTTTCTGAGGCTTAACTTTAGCTCTTAAATTTAGAGGAATAAAATGTAATCCTTGCCTGAAGAGGCTTTGATGTTCTAGAGGACACACAATTTAAAAGCTTAATTACAGTGCAGAACAATAAGAGCTACAACAGTGGCATGTGCTTGGCTTTAATTAGGAAGGTGCGTTTAATTCAGGCCGAGAATTTTGGCTGGAACATTTTCCCAGAGGTGAAAGCATTTCAACTGGTTACTTGTGGTACATTATCTTCAGGCTAGTATCCAGTCCCTAAAGTAAACTCAGTGCTTGTAGTATTCATTAAAATTGTTTCTTTATTGTTTTAATTTACTGAGTCAAGTAAAACAAGCATATGGTTTTTTGAAATTGCCCACAACTGGGTTAGGAATGTAGAGCACCTAGTATGCAAGAAGCTATGGGTTCAATGCCTGGTACCACACAGAAAGTCTGCTATTCAGTGTTGAAACACAGACTTCACCTTAGCACCCTTTCTTGTCCCTTAAATTTAGAGGTGAAATGCCCAACTGGGAAGAGGAAATTAGAGATCCGTATTCGCTAGCAAACAATTAGTGAATCAAATAAATGAATCACTGATAACAGGCCAGAAAATGAGTTGTCAATGAATAGACTCTATAGATGCTCTGAGGTTTAAATTCTAAGTTAATTCATTCATGCAGTGTCATAAGTTTTATCTTCACTGGCCAGTTTCTTATTGTTAGAAATGGAACAACTGGAAGTCTGTCAATCTTTTACACTCAGGAGATTGAGAACAATTCCAAAGAGGTTATCTATGCACTTCTTTCATTTCCCAAGCTGACACAAAACTAAACACAGAATCATTTGCTTCCTCAACTTCCTGCATGTCGTGTTGCCAATGTGGGTTAACGTCCTTTCTAGGACTTGAGGCATCCTATGCTGCATTCAGAAGAAGAAAGAGGAAGAAGAAAGAAGAAGAAGAAGAAGAAGAAGAAGAAGAAGAAGAAGAAGAAGAAGAAGAAGAAGAAGAAGAAGAAGAAGAAGAGAAGGAGGAGGAGAAGGAGGAGGACAATGATGATAAAGATGGAGAGAAAAAGAAGAAGAGGAAAAGGAAAAGGAGGAGGAGGAAGAGAATGTATTCCAAGAAAGAGGAGCTCAAAAAAAATTTAAATGAACAAAAAAACTTGTTTGCTTGCTTAGTTACTTCCCTTTAATCAGCTTTCCTAGAATTCTAGATAATTTGTTTCTATTTCCCTGTTATAAGGCCACCCTTAGATGCAGGAAAAATAGTAGCAGTTACTGTAATCTCTTTCATGTAGTTTGGATCCAAGATACTACGTGGGGCAGTGGGACAAGATTTGCTAAAGGTACACGTGTTATCACATCATGGAAGAAGAGAAGAACAAAAATGATTTTTTTTTCTTACACCTGAAAATGGGTGGCAATATTTCACAGTTGGAAAAAAAAATGAAACAAGTTTTTAGGCAGAAAGAAAATCAAAGAGTTTTGTCTTGGAATTAAGTTTTCCATTCTTCAAAGCTATTCAGAAGCTATTTGAAAGTGATGGAAATTCAGGAAAAAGGTGGGGATTACAGTGACAACTCAGGACTCATTCATCTAATGATGGCAGTGGCATGGAAAACCATGAGTGCAGTCAAGGTCTTATGAGAAGCAGGTGAACAATTCCCAATGATGTTTTTGTAGTTTTCTTTTTTCTTTCCTTCTTTTCTTTTCTTTTTTATTTTCAAAGACATTTGTGTAACACATCACTTTAGAACACAGAGATTATATGTCCACCCCCAGGCAAATGTGACATTTTCAGACTGATCAAATTAACAGAGCAACTCCTTTGAGTACAAATATTGGGCAGAGTTGTTAGCAATTATCCAAAAGACTGTTTTAGGAGTTTTCTAAATACATAATGCATTTATCCCACAGTGTCCACATAGATAGCTCTGTACCATCTCTGTAGGCCAGGGGATAAAAGAGAAAAAAATCTGAAGCTCACGTTTCCTTTTGTGTCATGAATAATAAAGTCTCTGACTTAAGAGTATTGTATCTTTGACTAACCTCTGTGGCAGGGAAGTTTGTTAGTTAGCAGATAAAATTTTAGAATCTTCACAGCTTTTTACAATGTAGACAAAGGAAAAAAAAAGAAAAAATGCAGTATTTTGGACTAAACAACATGCACAGATAGAGAGATGGAGGATTCAGAGAAAGAAAAGAAAGAATAATGTCATTCAGATTCTAGGAAAACCAGATGGATTTATTTTACTTACAGTTAGAGAATCCTGCAATTCAAAATACAACTCTCAAACAGGAAATCTTTTGGTCCTTCTGATATCAATTGTTTCAGTAGATAACTGGGGACTACATTCAGCAAGAAGTAAAACCCAGTTTAAACATGTAACTACACATAAAACAAGTAGAAGGGAGTTATGAAGACATTAGAAGACACACACCTGAAATTACCGAGAAGATAGCAAGTAAAATAAAGAAATGAATTCATGATGCTATAGAGGAAATCAGATCAGAAATAATCTCTTATGTAAAAGACATGAAAACCTTAATGAAGCAATTGATTAGCACCACTAGAGAAGACATAGACTAAAATACAGCAGTATAGGAAAATAATGAAAAAATAAAATGAACACTAAATAAATAGAATTCATGAAAGAGATTCAAACAGGTATCTGGAAAATTAAAAATTCCATTGAAAGGTGGCAAAACTACTTGATGGAAACTGAAGAGAAACTTTGTATTTGAAAACAAGATCGTGGCTAGTGATCACAAAAGGAAAGATCTCTTATAAATAACAAGAGACCATGAAATAACAATTCAACAGCTCCGAGAAGACACAAAGAAGCCCATGCCTTTCATCATGCATTAAAGTCAAAATGCATCAAAGATCTAAATATTAAAACAAAAACACTAAATCTACTGGAAGACAAGGTAGGTAAAAATCTTAAAGACATAAGGGTATGCAAAGAGTTCATGAACAAAACACAAACTGCACAGGAAGTACTTCAAAGAATCAATAATTGGGATCTCATATTACTAAAAAGTTTTTTCACATCAAAAGAAATCACCAACAAAGTGGAAAGAAAACCTACAGAATGGGAAAACATGTTAGTCAACTGTCCCTCATAAAAGGACTTATATCTAAAAAATCAGATCACCTAAATTTAAACATCCAGTTAAAAAAGTGGGCATCTAAGATTAACACACATTTCTGAGATGAAGAAATATATTGGCAAATAAATATATGAAAAAATGTTCAACATCACTGGTCATTAGAGAAATGCCAATTAAAACAACACTGAGATTCACTGCAGAAAGAATGGTTATCACCAAGAAATCAACAAATAAGAAATGCTGCAGAGTCTTTGGGGGAAAAGAAACCCTCTCCACTGTTTTTGGGAGCATAGACTGGTACAACCATTGTGGAAATCAGTATGGAGATTCTTCCAAAAAGTAGGATTGGAGGTTTCATTCAATCCAGTTATTCCTCTTTTTGGGTATTTTCCCAGAAGAATTGAAAATATCATACCACAGCAACATATGTGCACCCATGTTTTTAGCAGCATAATTTGTAATAGTTAAATCTTGGAAACAACATAAATCTCCATCGATCGCATAATGGATAAAAAAATGTGGTATTTTTATACAGTGTAATACTACTCAGCTATAAAAGAAGATAAATGTGAGGCTTTTATAGGTGAATGGATGCAACTTGAGACCATACTCATAAAGTGAAATTAATCAGATTCATATTTGTAAATATTATATTGTCTCCTTAGTGTAAAAAAATGAAAGTAAATAAGACCCAAAATGTACGATACATATTGGGAAAGAGATAGCAAAAGAAACTGCTCAAAATGAAAGAACAATCGGGATAAGGGAAAGGAGTACAGGAAAAGGGAAAAAATATTTATATATATCCAAGATTGATAGCTATACTACTAATCTCCATTAGCTCATCAAAAATAACAGTTTGTGCTTTCCTTGTTTGTTTAATCATTTTTTCATGCCTGTATCTTGTAATCTGAACAACTACTTTGAAGATAACAATATGCAATATATTAACCATTGTTAATTACCTATTATTTTGATTTAAAATTCTGTATCATTGCTTTTATTCTTTTTTGTCTAAAAATAAGAGTGATAGAGTTTCAAAAGGAGAGAAAAAGTGAGGAAGATAATTTCCTGGGAGGGGATAGTGGAAGCATTACAGTATACAAATCACAATCCATAATTCCTGAACTCCTTTCTGCTTAGTAAAGGAGAATCCCACTGCCATATAGCATGAAAGTAAGCTTTGCCCTTGCTGCTTTACTTACTTCAGCTGCTTCACTTCATAATTCTTAGTATTTATATCTTTTGCAAGTGATTCAAAATTATCCATAGCAACTCCTCAGCCTAGAATTCTGGCCCCCAGTTAGAACTCAAATTCGTGGTCACCACTACTCAGTCAGTGAGGAGAAAGAAAGTCTTCCACCTTATATTTCCCTCCCTTCCAGTTTCCCCTGACATAGTCACACCAAGTTGCATGGATAAGTGAGACAGTGCCGTGAAAAAACTATAGCAGCAAGTACAAATGTGGTCTTACACTGCTGTGGACTGGACCTAGGTCAAGTAAGGGACCTTGTATTGACTTTCCCTAGGTTCCATTTCTTTACCTTTATGCTCCCTTCCCCAAGGCAGAATCTGGAAAGCAGTCATCTTGAAAATCACCTTTGCCCAAATTCCCCTCTGTCAACAAAACAAAACAGCCTGGAAACAAATCACCCAGTGGAAATCATGCTCCTCAAGTGTCTCTCCCACCTGACCCCTCTCCTCCTTCACTCCACCACAACTGTTGTGAGAAGCCTGGGATACACATTGTTTATCATCTTTTGCTTTGTTATATGACAAGGAAACATTACCTGAAATATTTTTTTCAGAAACAATTTAGTTTTGAAAGAATGTAATAAAGAATTACCATTTTATAAAAACTAGAATAACTATGCTTTGATTTCTCCTATTAACCTGATATTTACATGATATCAGATTGCAATACTTGACACAGAAGATTCTACAGTGAGCTAGAATTGGGGTATAATCTTATATTTAACACACCAAAAAGATGATAAAATACCTAATTTTACTTTGCAATCTGAGTAAAATTATAATAAAATTGCTTAAAAGGTATGCACAATCATTTGACTTTAAAGCAAGTAGTTTAAAAAATAAAGCAAGGAGTCACTTTTATTCCATTTTGCAGATTAGGAAAATGAGGCTTAAGAATAGCTGCATAAATTATTCAAGTTAGTTTCAGAGCTGAAAATGTTTCAAATTATTTCTGTCTCCAAACAGTGACAAATGTTAATTTTAAGATTGGTAATTTCATTCATGATATCAATTTAATGGATATTCAAGGCCAATTGTCAGTCCAATTGAAACCATTCATAAACTGTTTTAATGAATTATAAACAGTTATAGACTCACTTTCTTTGGAGTGTTTTTGATTTGGCTCAAGAAGATATTTTAGTTAAACTATAAAGGAAGCTGTGTTATGCAGAATCATGCTGCAAAATGCAGAACTTTTTGTTCCTTCTTACTCCAAATTTAAACTTGTATTTAAATCCAGTGTTCAGTAAAACACTCCATTATTTGATAGGAAAGTAAGAACTAGGCGTATCTTTTTATTCCCATCTTTTTTCAGTTTCATTTCTGAACTGCATTAAAAGCTTTTTTCCATTTTCCTCAACCTTGTTAAGAACCATTTGTTCTTTTTGTAATGGAGACAGTGCTCCTTTCCTTTAAGGAAAGCTCCAGGAAGAGATGAACCAGAGTTCTCTCATTCAAACCTTGTCTTTAACCATTAACTTTGAAGCTAGATTTCAGGTAAGGATCTAATTAGTGCAAATAAATCAAAATTTGATTGATTGATTGATTGATTTTTTATGTTGAAAAGAATCAAACCAAACAACATAAAACAGGATAGACTCAATCAAAACAAAGCAGTTAACATGATACAGAGCTTCAAAACAAGATAATAGGAAATTAACAATGGCTATCATAATATTTCTTATCTTTGAAATGGCTGCCTATACCATCACATATAATAAAACCAGACAACAAAAAAGCATAAAACCAAACAAAACTGAACAATGAAGATGATTCAAGGCTTCAAAACATGAGATAATAGGAAATTAACAATGTCTATCACCTTTCCTTTTTAAACATTTCCACATTTTAAACATTTCCATTTTCAACATGTTAC
This sequence comes from Hydrochoerus hydrochaeris, assembly GCA_004027455.1. NCBI lineage: Eukaryota > Metazoa > Chordata > Mammalia > Rodentia > Hydrochaeridae > Hydrochoerus > Hydrochoerus hydrochaeris. Next base: position 11,010 of record PVLA01011456.1, on the reverse strand, counting down.
TTTCACAATATCTACTGTGTATTTTTGATTCCTCTAACTCCTTCAGTTTTTTTATACTAGAGAGACAACACAATGTTCACCCATGTGACTCTGGGCCATTTCACCCATGAGCATGATCTCAAGTTGCATCCATTTACCTACAAGAGCCTTGAGGTTACCCTTCTTTATAGCTGAGTAGCTTTCCATTGTATAAAAATGCTGTATCTTTCTTATTCATTCTCAGTTGCTTGGCAAGCTATCCCTGATTTTTTCTGGTTCCCTGTCACATGGAGCATTGTTTTCTCTCCTTTGACTTTTAGTCTATGAATTTCCTTTTGCGTTAAATGTGTTTCTTGTATAAAGCATATCGATGGATCCTGTCTCCCAATGCACACTGCCTGTGTTTCTTTTTATTGGTAAGCTGAGGCAATCTACATTAGTGGGTATGGCCAACATGCACTGGTTTCTCTCTGCCTTGCTATTTTCCTACTATTGGCCCCCTACTCTTCCCTTCCATTCAATTGCATGCCCTGCTTGGTGATCTCCCTCTGCCACTACTGATGAAACCATGGTCATTTTTATCTCTCTAGAATATCCTTAAATATTCTTTGTAAGTTGTTGTTTGTCATGGGAATATCCTGTTTCTCCATTAATTTTGAAGGATAGTTTTACAGGATACATCAATCTGGCGTGGAAGTTGTTTACTTTCAGGATTTGAAACATTTCATTCCAAGCTCTTTTTGACTTGATGGTTTCTGTTGGGAAGCCTGTCATGATTCTGATGGGTTTCCTTTATAGCTGATCTGTTTCTATTCTCTAAATGCCTTTAATATTCTGTTCTTATGTTGAAATTCTAGGATCTTAATTATTATATGTCTGGTGTAGATTTATTTTGGTTACAGTTAGCTAGATTTCTATATTCCTTATTTATCTGTATGTCAGGTCCTTTTCCCATGCTTGGGAAGTTTTCTGCTATTACTTCTGTGAGTAGTTTTTCATGTCATTTGTGTTGGCCCCTGCTTTTTCACTGACACCTACCACTCAGACTATTTTTCTTTGCCATGTCTTGAAGCCATTGAATTGTTGTTTCCTGGTTCCTTGTTATTTTTAAGAAAACTTTGCTTTTGCAATTGCTAGCTACAAGCCTGTCTTTAAGTTCTGAAATTTTATCTTCAGGTCCTTCTCAGCAGTTTTTCCAGCTTTCAATGGAGCTTTTAATTTCCTAGATATCTCTTTGAATCAGTTTCATGCATTCTAAATTTTTCTTAGGCTGTTCATTCAAGGTTTCTCTCATTTTCCTATGATCTTCCATATTTTTATCTAGTTTTTTAGATATGCTTAGCAATTTTGTTATTATGTTTTTTATTTCTTCTTTTACCTGAAATAGTATTTGTGATCTACTTTCATTTTTAGCCTCTTGAAGATATTTCTTTATTTCAGTTGCCACCACTTCAGGCAAGGGACTTTCAATCTCTTCCATATTTACATCTCCTGGACTTGCTCTGCATGAGTTGGAGGCCAAAGACTGTCTTTTGTTTCTTCTTCTTGATATTTTTGTAGGTTCTTCCAGACAAGTAGGTCGTGAGGTCCCACACACTTCCCATGTTGGCTATGATTTCGCTGAGGCATGACTGTCTGGTTCTCCCAGCCAGTGCTGGGTAAGGTAACCTGATGGTGGCCAGTGTGTACATGGGGGCTGGGCTAGCTGCTGTTTCTCCTGGAACTGGCTGCTGCTTCATAAATCAATTTTTTAAAAAAATTTTTCAACACTTTATTATAGTATAAAAGCCTTAGCCCATAGTAAAGGATCTAGTTATGTTATATGGACCTTTGAAAGTTGGGGAAAGCTTTTTCAAAGAGCATTGTAAAGTTCTAGATATCACTTTCTGTAAAATCACCAGCCTACATAGTCAGTCTTAGCCCCTAAATGTAGATTAAGCACTGATAATGTTTAAATGTTGACACAGATAATTCTGTTAACAAAAGTTTTGATGATACAAAGAACCCTAACTCATCTATGATAGTTACACTTTTAAAACCTTAATCCACATCTTAATAACTAGTCATCTTAATAACTAGTAAAACACTAGGATATGCATGTTAGGGGCAACTGTCTCACTGAAACTTTGACAAAAGAAACATAGCTTTAATTTTACAAGCCAAGAAAGTGATGATATTTTCACCAGGTTAATAATACACTTTTTAAAACATTTATAAATTTAATAATTTAGTTGATTTTTAAGCAGAACATTCAGAGTAAATATTTTGTGTCCACACATACATACATAGAAGTTAAAAAATATTCATTAAGTCATCTATAACACAGTGACTCATAAAATAAAAAGAATCTGAATTTTTTTCATTAGTATACTAATGAAAAACTGAACAAAATTTGTTTGAAACTAGCAAAATAAATAAATTGTGTTTAATTTTTTTTTGAGACAGGGTCTTTCTCTGTAGTCTAGGCAAGCCTTGAGCTTACTAGGTAGCCCAGGCTGGCCTCTAATTTGAAGTAATCCTCCTGCCTCAGCCTCCTGAGTCCTAGGATTATAGGTGTGCACCACCTTGCTTGGAGAACTCTTGAATTATTTTCCCCCTTTTCTAGTTCTCATATTCTTGTTCCTGACTAGAAAGTTATCTACCTCCAAGAAATAGTCTGAAAGTTTGAGACAGCTGGTTCTCAGTAGTGGCCCTAATATTAAAAAATGGACTGGCTGCTTTCCCTGAAGCATGAATGAATTGAGATGACATGAAAAATTTTCTAGGAAAGATACATATTTGGAAGAATGAGAGGGAGTAAAAATATGAAGATCTGTAGTCATGAAAATTCCAATGAGAGAATATTTATAGTGGAAGAGGCAATGTATAACCAATGCATGCGACTATATTTTAGAATAAATATTTAACAAACATGCCCTTACAGAGGATCACCATTTTCCAACAGACCTTCCTTGATAAAGATCTAAGACTATAGTTGCAGGCATTTGTGACATTTAAATGTCTACCAGCATTCAAAGGGAAAAACTCTATAACGCACATGTCAGGGTTATGCTTTCTCCTTTCATTACTGGTGTGCATGCCACCAAATCATCTGTAAGTTTTATAGATATAAAATATGCCTTTGTACTCTCCTCCTCCTGTCTCTCCCTCTCATGACTCACTAAAAATCAAACTATTCTTATAGTTGCTCAGGTAAAAATCTTCCAGACATCTATAAACAAATCTCACGGTCTCTACTTTCAACACATGAAATTCTGAATCTAGCATTTTATTTTTTATTTCTATTTTCAGCACCCCATCTTTCTGCCATATACTTACAGTATCCCATTTGCTCTTCATGTACTTTCCTTTTGTCTCTTGTAGTGTTTCCCACAAGCAACCAAAACAACAATTACTTATCTCCCAAAACAGACAATGGCCGTCCTCCACCCACATTGAACTCTAAAGATTTATCTTCCTGATTCAGAGTAAAATCCAAAATCCATACTCTGGCTTCACAGGGTTTAGAACTTCTCTTCACTATCCTTTCCTCTGATCTTCATCTACTCCCTCTTTGCCAGTTCTGATCTACCCACATTTACCTCTTTGTTAGTCTTCAAAGGTATCCAGCACACTCTGGCCTCAGAACCCTTGTAGTTATATGGTAATCCTGCTTTGCTGTCTGCTGTAGCTCAGCCTGGCCTCAAATTAACACGTCCTCTGGCCTCAGCCTGTGGACTGCTGGGATTACAGGAATGAGCCATCACGCCCAGTTTGTTTTCACTTTGTTTGGGTCTCTGTTTAAATGCCACCTCCTGAGAGAGGTCTTTCATAATAACTGCATCTAAGATAGTGGTGCCATTTGTTTTTAATTCTTCATCTTGTTTTATGATTTTTATAGCATTCATTACTTTCTTGGATGCTATATGCTTATTTGTTTATTTATTTATTTCCACTGAAACTCAGTCCAGCAACAGCAGGGCTTTAATCTTTTTTTCTTCTTTACTGTATCTTCAGTAACTAAAACAGGGTTTCGTGTACAGTTGGTAGTTCATAGTTGCTTATGCACTATGTGAAATTATTACTTTAATTCTTTCAAAACTCTGTAAGATATTTAGTACACACCCTTGTCTTAGAAGGAAACTGTTTACAGAAATATTAAATGGCTTTTCTACCACTGAATAAGAATTGTAATTCAGATAAATTCCCTGGCTCAGTGTCTACATTTTCAGTGACCTTTTTACTCTGACTTGCTAGAATGGAACTACAAAACCAGGAAGCTTAAGGAAGCAGAACTTGCATATTAGGGAGCATTTAGAAACAAGGCTTGATAAGTTTCCATACTAGGATAAAGCATTTATGTCTCTCTTTTATTAGCTCAAAGGGTGTAGGAAGTTTATTCCAGCCCATAATCTAAGTTGAAAATGAAACTGAAGATATTTACTGCCGACATTTTAAATGTTAAATATTTTATTATTTTATAACAATAACATAAAATAATCTTAAATATATTTTCCATTTAAAAAGTTCTCATATTGAAGTGTTTATTTTCCAAAATTTACCATTCTCCAGTTAAAAAATGCTGTAATAATAGCCTAACTTATTGCCAAAAAACGTTGGAAATGTTATTTATGACCTGTTATTTGCTGATTGCTGCAATTGATACGTGCATAGGTAATACAAAGTGTTCATTTCAGAGTCAGCCTTATATGGTTTATAATGTCATCAATTAGACTGATGAAGACTGGGTTCATAATCTCAACCTCAGAGTGACACAGGGGATAGGATTACTGACTAAAGTCATTTCTACATGTTTAATCCTGAGTGATATTCCTCAATTGTCTTCTTTTGATGAATTACAACATCTGAAAATGCTGAAAGCATGCATCAAGATGATTATCAATAACAAATTATTTTTACATATTATACAAATCCTCCTTCTTCAGCATCCCAGGTTTTAAAATTTCAGGCAGCACTCTTGGGGTGCTTTTTGATATTAAATATAATGAAGAACTCCGACATGTAGACCATATTAAAAGTACTTAAAAATGACCTCAACTTATTTAAGGGCTATTTTGTATAAAAAAAATACAGAACACTTGACTTTCCATCTCTACACACTCCATAATCTAGAACAATGTTATGGCTTGTATCTAGATATCCCCACAAAGCTTCATGCATGCATAGGTGGGGCTCTTTGGAGGTGGCTGGATCTATAGTGTGATACTAGGATAAAAGGATGTGTGATACTGGATTAGTTCATTAATTGACTTATCATAGTTCTGGCTTGGACAGTGGGGAGGTCCATCCTGGGTGTCAGTTGCCATCCAAAGGCTTGTAGCTTGGGTAGGTTAAAAGGGAAAGGGAGTTTTGTTGTTGTTGCTGCTGCTGCTGCTTTGCTGTTTCACTGCCTCCTCTATGCTCTGCCATGGACAGTTTCTCCCTGGAGATGTTCTTATGCCACCCTGCTTTGGAGCCAGCTGACTGTAGACTGAACACTTCACAAACTGCCAAAATAAACCTTTCCTCCTTTAACCTGTGGGTGTCAGGTATTATGTCTCAAAGAAAAAGCAACTGAGACAGTTTCTCCAAATATGAGTATAATTAGCCAACAGTGAAATTTTAAAACTGCTAGAAGTTACGTTTTTAAAGGGCCAAAAGAAATTTGTGAAAATAATTTATTACCACATTTTGTTACCTAACATATAATGTGCTAACCCTCCATTTGCATTGCTTCAATTTAATACTTATAACATATAAATACTGTATTTGAAGGTAATAGAAGCAACACCAAACTGAATATTTAAATATATATTAATGGTGCAAAATGTATGTTTGGCCAGATTAATCAGATATTTTTATTTCCATGTATAGTGAGATCTCCTTGGCTAATGAACTTAATTTGTTTTCTAATTTTGGAGAGCAGAGCTGTGTGTTTGTGTGGGGCAGGTCGCCATGGTGGTGCTTGTCACCTGATATGATGTTTGTGAACAGAAGCAAATTTTGTTGAATTTCTGAGAACCGAATTGTTTGCAGCAGAAGTCTTCGTGAACCAAGGCATCACTGTATGTATATGGTCTCATCATGTCTACCCTGCTGTTACTTTCATTCCTCAGTCCATACTCACACATTTCCAATCCTCTGCTAATCCTTCTTCTACTTTCAGGTTGACTTAATTATTTGGATTTTTCTTTTCATTTTCAGATTTAAGATTCTTTTGACTTTACAACCGTATCAAAGCACTTCCAATAAAAGCATCCATCAAATTTTGAACTTTGATTTTGTCCTTCCAGCCTAGCAATATGTGGGATGGTACATTCTTGCAATGCTGAGCAGTAGCAGTGAACTCAACTCCCAGTTGGCCAGGCAACCAGTAAACAATTGCTATTCTACAATGCACTGCACTGGTAGACTGTGATGTCCAATAGACTATGTGTATTAAATACACTTTCTACTTAACAATGCTTACAACGTAGAATGCAATCACTGAAATTTAATTCCATCTTAAATTTAGGAACATCTCTATTATCATTGTAATGCATAATCAACAGGAGGGATAATAGTGAAGTATTTTACATTATACATAAATGTGCATTTTCTACTTCTTGAATATCAAATTTAGTTGCCAAGTTTTCAATGGAAATCCTTGAAATGTATGAAAATTTTAGAAATATGACTACCAGAAAAAATATATTGTGCTGAACAATGTCTTTATAGTTTAGCTTTAAACAAATTTACAAATTTTCTAGGAAATGAATTGAACATTAGCATTAATTTTTAAATTTAAATTAAGTACCCGTTAAGTTCTAATTTAAAAATTAAAATTCTAACATGCATTAAATTCTAACTTAAATTTAAAAGAAAATTAACATTTCATTACTTACAGGCCATATTTCAATACTTTAATATTCATATATGGCTAAAGGCCATAGTATTGGAGAGTGAATTTCTAAATTTATAGAACACAGTTTGAAAATCTAGGCAGAGTAAGTCTCAAGACTATCATTTAAGAACCCAAAGACTTGAGTTGTAGCTCAGTGGTGGAACACTTGACTTGCATCTTTATATTCAAGGCTTTATAGTACAGCATAATGCAAATGTGCATTCTCTCCTTTCTCTCTCTCTGTCTCTCTCTCTCTCTCACACACACACACACACACACACACATACACAGAGTGGGGAGTCACTGTGTGCTCTACAAAGCATACTGCTTAGTATTTTGCATCTATATGAACTGATAAATTATTGATCTAAACCTTGAAGGTGGAATTTCAGATCACGGACCTGGTTAAATTCACTGGTAAAATAATATCCTGTGATAGATCTAGAAGTAAGCTACCTAGCCAAAATTTCTCTGGCAACCCTCCCTGTGAAAAGCATACTTCTTTCAAAATGTCAACATAATAGCACTCTGAGATTTGCTCATATTAGAGATGGCAAAGTCAGCTCCTTAAATTAATCAGCCTACTTTCAAAGCCATAATAAGTATGAAATAGATTAGGCAGGAGTTAATCCCCTGAAGTCTTGTCAATCCACCAGTTAATGCAATGCTGATCAGTGCTCTAACAGTTGCAGGTAGTTGCTGAGAATAGTCAAATAACTCCCAGATGCACTGTTGAAAGTGGGAGTAGAACCAAATCTACAAAAGTATAATCACAATGTGAATTATAATTTCAATCAGTGTAACTTAATTATGAGCAAGAGAGTATATAGTACTATGAAGAGAAACAATCAAATGAGCTCAATGCCATACTAACTTAGTCTACTCTACTTTCTGAACTGTGAAAAGTAACTGTTTAGGAATTGCTAATTCTCGGAAATTGTACAAATCTTTACTAAGGATGGGACTCAACTGGAATTTCAGGTAATAAAAATCCTAAATTCTAGACATAGGCTTCTCAGCAAAGTAATAAACAAGAAGTACTCTCTATGGAACACTCTCCTGTTCCTTGTTCTCTTTTCTGGTTTTGTCCTTAATAAAAAGAATATTTTAGTTATACTCATGGTGTGCTATCTTCATTTTCTTATAGTTGAATTCATTCTCTACAGTAGTTTATTCATGAAGCAAATTTGTTCTCCCTGTGTTTTTTATAGCTTTATTACTAATGCTAACAGAAGTTCTGTTTAATGGAATTAGGAACATTATAAATTATATATGCAAGAATCCAGACTGGATTTCAATGAATCCTACTGGATAGTTTTTATGTGATTCCCTTTATGCTACCTAGATATAGTTTTATCCTCACAATACCAGACTTACATAAAATACCAAATTCATAAGTTATTTTTAAAATTATAGTATTTGGTCATATCATCTACTTATTAGAAAAAATCTCCCAAATCTAGTATCATAGTCAAGAATCTACATGGTATGTTCTTAATGTTTCTATCCAGATCTGTTTTCCAACCTAATCTATGAACCAAAAAATTAAATTCAATGTATGTTAAATCCTCTCACTCATAAAATAAGATGCTAAATCCTCTCACTCATAAAAATTAACACTAGGAAACACTGGTCTGAAGGAGCCTTGTCTTAGTTACTTTCTCATTTTAGGCCACAATATCTGACACTCACACTCTAAGGAGGAAAGGTTTATTTTGGTTCATAGTTTGTAGAATTTTCAGTCCATAGCAGGGTGACACTAAGAAAGTGCAGCAGCGTGGCAGAAGCACATGGTAGAAGAGGCTTGCTCATGACATGGCAGGCAGAAAACAGAAAGAGACCAAAGGAGGAGGGAAAGAGATGGAAACCCCAGGCCACATCCCCACCAACCTACCTCCTCCAACCAGGCCTCACCTCCCAAATCATATTTAGTTATAAACTTAGCAGTGGACTAATCCACTGATGAGTATCATGGCCCCAGGACCTAGTCACCTCCCAAAAGCCTGACCTGTAGTTCATAGGCTTCAGCAGGATACTAGATACAAACCATACCATTCAGCACCTGCCCCCAAAAGACACACACACACACACTCACACACACACACACACACACACACACACACACATCCCTTTACTCGAAATGCATTTAGTCCATCTCTAAGGGTCCCCAAGGTCTTAACAGTTTCAGTATTGCTGAAAATTCCACCTTCAAAGTCTCCCTTGAGATTTAAGACAAATTCTTAACCATGAGCCCTTCTCAAAACTAAAAGGAACTTGAACACTTCTAATATACAATAACACAGGATAAACATTCTCATTCCAAAAGGTAGAAGTTGGGGGATAGAAAGGAATAGTATCAAAGTAAGATTGAAACCCACAGGGTACAGATTAAATCCTGTCCTTCTGTGATTCCATGTCCTGCACTCAGGCAATCTGTGGTGAGATGTGACACCAAAGGGCTATGATGTCCCTAACCCTATGCTGTTGCTAGTGGTTGTAACCCTCATGGCCTCTCTATAGGGCTGGTTTTACTCACTCCTTGTAGTTTTTCTCAGATGGTCCATGTTTCTGAATTTTCCAACACTCTGGGGTCTCACCTGTACTTTCTTCATCACAGTTTTATGCATTTCCCCCTAAGAAGCACACTCCCTGGTCTACCAGAACTTCTGAAATCGGGGTGAAAGCCTCTGTAACCCAAAGCTCTTGATTCTGCATGTGCCTAAAACTAGCAAAAAATGGACAACAAAAATCTGCCATGAGTTGAAAGACTAGCTGAGCCCTTTGGCATCTTGCTGGTGGTCACAGAGGCCTCTGAGTACCTGTATGGCTGAATATAGTGAACTGAACCCCAGTGTATCAATTTCCATTTCTTAGGCTACCATCAGTGTAAAGCATGTTGCCCTGGGATGCTCTTCTCAAGGCAAAGTCTTTCACTTTTACAATTTTAAGCCTTGATTTCTCACATTCCCCCAAGGCATTTTTCCCAATTGTCCTATTCCAAAGCACTAGGTTTCTTAATGCTAATCTTCACAGCACCCAAGTTCTCCTCTGCTGTATCTTTACAGGACCCCAGTTTCTATTTCTGGAAAGGTAGACCTTTCCAGACCATGCTTTCTTTCTTGCTAAATACAAAACTCTTTAAATCATTCTGGTGGGAAGTTTGTTCTTAATTTGCAATGTAGAGCTGGCTAAAATTTCCAAAAAGTATCCAATTTACTATCTGAATCATTGACTACCTTGAAATTTTCTCCACCAGATTAATTAGTCAGCTCCTCTTAATCTCAGTTTCCTGGAGTTTTTGGACATAAGTCAAATGCAGACAAATTTTGTACCAGAGCATAACACACATGGCCTGGAGTCCAACTGCCAACATAACCCTTGTTTCCAACTGAAATCTCTTGAGCTTGATCTTTCCAGGTGTATTACTGTCAATATTCTTCTAAACTCCCACCAGAATGTCCCATCAGGCTCAGCTCACAGCATTCTAACTTTGCTTCTCCAGCTGGTATCTCCAAACCTTTCTAAACTCCTCCCAGAAGACAGTCGCAAAGACTTCTGAACCACGTGGTCAGGCACTCACAGCAATGACCCCACTGCTAGTACCAAAATCTGTCTTAGTTACTGACTCATTACAGGGACACAATGTCTGACACTCATAACTCTAAAGAGCAAAGTTTGGTTTTGGCAGCTCACAGTTTGGAGAAGTTTTAGTATATATTTGGCTGGCTCCAAGGTAGGGCTTGGCAGAGGGGCAACATGGAGGAGACTCATAGGATGGCATGCATGAAACACAGATCAAGCAGAAGGGACAGAGGTAGACCTTTCCAGACCATGCCCCCAGTGACCCACCAACAACCCAACCAGGCCTCACTTTCCAAAATCAAGCAGAGTCCTGAGGCTGTTATTACTTACCAAGTAGAATCAAATGATTTCAATATTTTTTAAAAAATTTTATTTAAAGAGAAAAAAAAAGCAAAACAGAAGAAGGGGTAGAAACAATACAGAATCTCAGAAAAAAAAAGCAGTAAGAAATCACTAGTTGATAAATTACATACTGTCTTCTTAGATCTAGTTGTTAAAGTTACAAAATTAAAGCATACAGAGTGGACATTCAAACAGTGAGACTGCAAAGAAGTTCAATGATCCAGTAACAACTTAGCAACATGGTT
>PVLA01011455.1:39770-53057 GCA_004027455.1 Hydrochoerus hydrochaeris | reverse complement strand
TAGCTGCTATTGTGGAGAAGATTAAATTCAGAGCAAGTCAATATTGGTTCAGGATGGCGGTGGATGTGGGATTGAAGCCCAAGCTGATAATGCTTTAGAGCCCTTTGATCTCAATACCAGAACATTTTAGATTAGACAAAGGGCATATTTTAGACATCTGTGGATTTCAGATCTGAGAATCCCTGTGTAAACTCCACATAGGAACAGTAGGGAGGGTACAGGGCAGTTATGTGTCTTAACTGACAAGAAATCCACATGGCCAGTGGTAACTGCATACAGCTTATCAAAGGTTCCTAGCAGCTGATAAAATTCTAAACAGAATTCAGGAACCACATTAGCAAGAGTCAATACTTCTCGCTCTGGCACTAAATTGAAGTGATTTTATCTTAAGAGAGTAGCTCTACCCATCCCCACCAAAATTTTATATTGATTGCATTAATTCCTTTCAGCATAAATGGCTTCTTCTACTAGAATTGAGTTCTGGAAATAATCTTATGTTATTTAGCCTTGGAAAAAATGATAATTTTTCCTACGAAAAAAATCTCATTGACCATAACAGAACTGATTTTTTTCTTAATGGTGACTTCTGCATGTGGTCCATTGGGGTGGAAGGTTGTTCTTACTCTTATGTTCATTGTGAGCTAATTCTTAGATGCTTATGCCATTTCAAATTTTTACACTTGATCTTAGCCAAAAGGCCTAGAAGCGATATTTCAAATTTTTAATGTATGGATATTAATGGTGTCTATTTTTCCTCTCAAGAGACAATTTCTTTCTCAGGGGAATCAGAACTATATTAGTTTTAGGGCTAGCAGCAAAACTCCATGATTCTCCCTTTTTATTAAATATTGTAAACACAAACTTGTTTTTAGATTAGATGAAAGGTTGAATAAATAATATTTGGTTGCAAGCCTGAATTGAAAATTCAGTATTTTTAAGCACCTGCTTTAAATAGCATTACTTATAGATAAAACATTCAATAGTCAATATTCATGACTAGTGAACTGTTCATTATTGATAACAAACCAAAAATTTCTTGTATATCTTTTTAGTTTTTTCCAAGGAAAGAAAATTCATTCATCTAAGACTGTTTTCCTCCTCTTATGTTGTTTTGAAATTCTGTTTTCATTTTTATTCTTTTTTCATTTTAAAGTAAAAAATATTGTTTTTATGCCTTATTCATGAGATGAGGAAAAATGGGAACTGATTTGCATTTTACCAGCAGAAAAGTGGAGGCCCAGGCACTACTAGTATCTACCCCCGAGTCATACTGGTTGGCATCTCCCAACATGTCTGATATGTGGTCTCCAGACCCCAGAGTCTGGGCTGGTTGGCATGGACTTGATCTAGAGCACCCGGGATGGCTTTACCTGCATGGCGAGGCCAGTACTGTAAATGTCTCCGATGATGCCACTGTCTGTGACCTGCATGCTGATATTTTTCACAATGCTTTTCAGCACTTGGCCAAACAAGGTTCTGTAACTGTCCCCAGAACCCACGGGGATCCTGTTGTACATGCATGTCAAAGCCAGGGTTGCCACCGCTCCTGTGTCTGTGAATCACAGGGGGACAGGACCATCACCACCACCACCACCACCATCACCACCATCACCACCATCACCACCACCACCACAATTTAACACCAACGCTTGTCACGTTCTTATTGTATTCAAGGCAGAAGATCAGGATGACCTTGGAAAGAGTTCCCACAACAATTTAAGAGATGAGAGGAGCTAAGCAGCTGCCCAAGGCCATGTGGCCAATAAGCAATGCAACCAGACTTTGAACCCAGCTTCACAGCTCATGCTTTTAATTAATGAAGATCAGCAAGGTGTTCAATTCTGCTTCTCTTGCCCCAGAGTTTATCTCTCCTAAGGTCATCATCCTTGAAGGCCTGGGTGTCACCCTGCTCTGTGAAGCCTTCCTGGTCTTCCCAGCATAGCACGTACTGTCTGTCCTGAGCTCCTCTAGCATTTGTTTTTTTGTTTTTTATCTACTTTGCCATTTCTATGCTCTCTGCTGTGCTCATTGGTCCTATGCTCTGTGAATGCTTGGGTGGTGGGAACTTGGAAGCTCCATGGCACCAGAGGATGGATTTTTTTCCCCTTTGTATATGATTGGAGAGAATGAGCAAGTTCTGGGGCAATAAGACCAGAATGAGTGAAAAATTTGCCTAATAGCATCTTTTATTTCATTGACCTATTCCCCTCAACCAAGCTAAAAGTTGCATAATGTCATTAAGGATAATAATGTTTCTGGAACCCAAAGACCAAAGGTGCAGAACTGGCAAAGATGCCCCAACATCATGCGAGGTTTCTGATGGGAAAAGGAGACCAGACTCTTCCTGGCCTCCAGAAGGGAGCTAGAAAATATTCACCTGCTCTCTTATCTGACAGAATCTGAAATTAGAGGCATTTCTGAGGAGTAAGGAATGACAGTGTGAGATAATGCCACAGCTCAGGGGGCCAGGAGAAAGGACTATAATGCTGGCCTGAGGGGCAGATCACTGCACAGTGAAAGGTGGATGGAAAAGAGATGTGGCGTTGCAGAGAAAAAAACATCCATTCCACACAGTCATATGCTTGCAGGGCCAAGAAACCAGATGGTCCCAGGTTTCTCAGAGTGTTTAGGGTTGAAGTAGCAGCTGATTAATAGAAAGAGGGCATTTGGATGTAATAAGAAGCATCAAGGGGAGCAGAGGGTGATGCGTTGGCAGCAATTAAAGAAATGGTTTCTTGGCAAGGTGGATGCCTAATTTGCTATTTAATTTGGAAACAACTTCTGACTAGAGTGACATATTTACTGTTCCCTGCTGAGGCTTTGTAGCTTCTGGACGTTTCATGCCTTGCCCTTGCTTCTGTATGTTGCTGCCTCCTCATCTGTGAAGTCCCCCATCTGGACTCCCTTTTGAGGCTCTCAGGTCCCCCATGGGAAATGCCACACAGTGCCCACCGGCTCCAGCACAGGCTCAGGGCAGCCTCTGGTGGTGGCCACCCACTTACCCACATGAAAGGGAGAGGTGTTGGCCAACAGTGCCTTGGCAAAGCCTGCAGCGACAGGCAAGGTGGCTTCCGGGTTCTTCTGGCACAAAGCCAAGACGGCCAGGCTGGGCCCATAGAAGGCAATGACTTCCTCATTGGGGCCTGGCAGTGGGGAGAGAGTATGCGTCAGAGCATGGTTGTCATGCTGGGGACATCTGTAAAGGAGGCAAAGCCAAAGCTTTTCAACAGAAATAAAGTCTGTCTCCCAAGACAGGCACAGTCACAAACAGGGATCACTACACTGTGGCTCAGAATGAGGATTTTATCAGGTGTTGGATGGCAGGGAAGGGATGATGCTGTCTACAGACAGGAGCGGCCCTGCCAGTCTCTATGGTGGGGGGTGCATGGCTTTCAGGTCATTTCTGGCCCAGAGGGAAGTTCTTCACAAATAGGGTTGACAGAGGGGAGGAGACCTTCTCTCATTCTGTCACTTCTCTCTTCTCTCACTTTCCACTCTCACCACCTCTGCTCTTTTCCTTTTTGGTTCCACATTCTCAGGAAGGTCCCTGTGCCACATCATCCCCTCTAATCCCAAGAGGACTCACTTGGCAGTGTCCACCTCTGCATTTCTCTTTGTAGAACTGACACTTTGCTCGCAGTGTCTCTGCAGGAGGAGGTGAGGGCCATGATGTTAAGGGCAAGTTGTCCCATGGTCAGGTCTGCAGAGGGACAAAGGGCACAATGACACAGAGGGACAATCTCAGGGAGGGACCACAAAGGCTGGGTTGAACTTCCTGCTTCTATCTCAGAATCATTTTGATTTTTAAAATAGTGCACTCATGTAAGTTTTTGATGTTTTTCCAACAAAAGGTGAAAATATACTTAAAGGAATATTGAATCTAGGATCTCTGTGACTCAATGATTCAATCAAGAATCCCTAGTTTATCTGCATAGAAAAGCAGCAAGAACACCCAACCAAATTTATCTATGGAAACACATACTTACAAAATAATTTAAACTTTGTTATTTATCTTGAGCCTCAAAGCAGCTCAAGTAAGCTGAACAGAGATTTTGTTGGCAGTGCCTTTGCTACTAGCATTTGTGGCATTGAAACATTACTAGAGGGGAAGGTAAGGAAGAGTAGCAAGGAGGGACTGAGTGTGCACACAAAATAAAGAACCAGAAGCCTGCTATTTTCATGTCCATCCGGGGCTCGATCTACTTCCCTCACCTCCTGTCTGAATGCTGTGACCTCAGACATATTTCCTTCTAGGTCTTTTTCCAGGTGTAGGGAGAGGAGGTTTAGAAAACCACAGGTGGCATTGGGATGCAGAGTGGCCCCAAGCTGGTCTGGGGGAGTATTGGTCAGTGGTGTAAGACTCGGGAAACAGGTGCTGCTCTTAGGTCTCTCACCAGCAGTGTTACTGGCCACGAGCTCTTCAGTCAGGAGCTTCTGTGCCTCCAGGTTGTAAGGTCCAGCCAGGTTCATTGCAATCAGGATGCTGGGGTTGGGGTAGGCTGACTGGGTCACCGAGTTCTCCATGAGCACTTGTATGCGATCGACCCAGGGCTCCTCTTCTGAGGGGACAGCTGTGAAGACACAAGCCACTTATCAGACCCCTCACTCCCAGCCCCTCATCTCAGAAACATGATCTGCAGGTCTCTTACTTAGCCTTGGTGTCCTAAGTGGTTGAAGAGAACTGCAGGGAACATTGCAATTTTTCTTTGAAAATCAGTTAATCCTTATATCTTCTCAAATTCCCCAATCTACTAACTTTAAGCTATACAGTTCACAGCCCTTCTATGTGATTCCTAGAACTTCCTTAGAGATTGACTTCATTGTATGTATTCCCCCTCAGTCTTCCATGAGTAATACTGAAAATCTGGGGTATGATGTGTACCCAGCAAGCACCAAAACCTCCAGCTCCTAGTGGCCCTGGTCACAAGAACCATTGAGCACCTGTATCAGTAGCTGTCATTCTTGTATAAGTCACTCAACCTCTCTTAATAAGACACCTGTCACTTCAACTCCCAGGGAGCTTGTTCTGTTAAATTAGGAAAGATGAAGTCACACACTAGCACCCACCTGCACTCATCCCCACTGGAACTCCTACAGCGATCGCTGTGTCACCCCCCTTCCCCTCAGCAGACCTTAGTGCCTGGGGTCTCTGCCTGTGCCCAGGGTCACAGTGGTCCAGTCCCATTGAAAATGAGCTCCATACTCACAGCATGAGCTTCTGACCTGGGCAGAGGTCCCAGCCATAGCCCAGAGATGGCTCAGGAGGCAGAGGGCAAGCCAGGCCATCTCACTCTCTCCTGCTGTGTCTGCCTCCTCACTTGCAGATCCAGTATTTGCAAGCAAGTGTTTCTCAACTTCTTTTATATGTGCATCTCCTTACTCTGTTGCTCCTCAGTACCCATGCTGACTTCACCTTCCCTAGGTAAGCAAATTTCCATTTGCTTATCTATGTTTATTGGCAGTATGGCCCTTTGATAGGTGACTTCCAGACATTTCAATCTTATGAGAAACTTAAGGATAGGCATGCAACACAGGCAATGATGAAAATATATCCTTTCACAAATTCCTGGGTCACTACCTTAGAAGTTTGGCTAATGTGCAAGTATAAACAAGCCTTTTCCTGGGATTTATTCTATGGCTCACAGAACCTTGTGCTTGTTTATCGGCAACCACTTCCTTGCGGTTTGGGAGGTCATTCATGGTCCAGATCATTTCATGGTCCAGGGCATCCTTTTGGGCTCTCAGGTGAGGCTCTACCTGCACATGAAGTCTGACTTGATGCAATTAGATTAATCAGGACCTGAATGTGAGCCCAGACCAGGGGAAATACTTTGACTTTAGTCAAAACTAGACCTTCATTTTTGCCAGTATTGCTTTGTTTAGTTTCTCTTTCCTTATTCAGGAATAGAAACACTTTCTAGCACCCAAGGCTTTCAGATCTAGTATTATCTTTTTCCTTTTTTTTTTTAATTGCTACCAGGTATTGAACTCATGACTGCACACTTGCAAGACAGACACTTATGCTGCTGAGCTAAATCCCCAGCTCAAATATTAACTTTCTTAAGGATTTTAGACAAATCTCCAGGCAGTTTCATTTCTTTTTTTTTTTTTTTTTTTTTTTTTGCACCAGGGATCGAACTCGTGACTTCGAGCTCGCCAGTCAGGCGTTTGTGTCACTGAGCTAAATTCCCAGCAAAAGATCTAGTATTATTTTTTGAAGTCAGTAATTAGAAAATGTGGGATCAGTTAGTAGTATCACTATTCACTCTCTTTAAAAAAACTATACACCCTCCAAATTGTAGGCATATAATAAAGCTAAAAACACCTCCTTATAGAGAGAACTGGAATAGTCTCTTGAAATTGTGAGGAAGCAATTGACTCCTTTCTGCATGTTAAGCAGATCCTTTGAGGGGAGAATTATCCATTGGCTCCCACTGTAGAATAAAAGTAGAAGTCCTTTTAATGACCTACATGATGCTAGAAGATTTGGCTTCTAGTTTCCTTTATAAATTTACCTCCAGCCACATTCTCCCCTGATCACTGTTCTAGCCATACACATCCTCTGTGTTCCTTGAAAACTTTACCCAGCTTTGCACTTGATAGTTCCCAGAATACTTTGCCAAACACTCTCCTGGGTGGTCCTTGCTTTCTTAATTTCTCTGTCCAGAGGGAAACTGTTGGAAGGGGTTTCCAGCCCATGCCAATAAGGCAGCCTCACCACCACCTGGCCACCCTGCATGCCTGTCCCTGCTGTACCAAGTCATGCTGTGTGTGTGGTTCACTGTCACTTGTCTTCTTCCTCTTCAGAAGATCTACTCTGAGGAGGAGGGGACTTGCTCACTGCTCTGTCCCTGGTACTTGTGACCTGCAGGACTGATTGTCTGAAGAAATATAATATAATATAAGAAATATAATAAATGAGTTCTTTTCCTTCTCAGGGAGCATGGTTAGTTTTGTGAGGTAGGAAGATATTGGGGTGCAGCAAACAGTTACTCACATGGCCTCACAGTCACCCCCAGAAGTCCCCTTGTCAATCATGTAAGCTGTCCAAACTCTGAGGAGATTCATGCAGCAGGAGCGATGGACCCAAGTCTCAAAGACTGACTGTCCTCTTGCTCATGATGAGGTTTCTTTGGCTCTTTTTGACCCTTGCTCTGAGGAAGCTGCCAGGTTCTGAGCTGTCTGGTGGAGAAGCCCTTAAGCTAAACACCTGCACGAAGTCTCCAGTCCACATCTGGGGGAGGAGAGTCCTACAGACTGACTTTCCCCTGGGAGCTCTGAGGTGAGACAGAGCTGCAGCTGACATACTGGCTACAGCTTCCTACAGACTAGGCCAGAGGCCACAGCTAAGTCCTCCTGGATTCTTAGCCCACTGGAGCTGTGGGATAACAGATGTCCTAGGTTATTAAGCTTTGCAGTAACCTGTGATGCTGTGATGCTTGGTGAGTGATTGAAAAACAAGGAGACTGCATTTATTTACAGTAAAAGACACCTTGCTATTAATCCCTCTCACAATCCCCCTCACTTTCACACCCTCACCCCATTGTCCTTCCCTCTTTTCGCAGCAGCTCCAGAGTCTTCTTTCTTGAGTGTCTTCAGCTGTGCTGTCCTGGCTGTCTTGATGTCTTGAATTATTCATAATGTTGACCTTTCGTGTTCATTTTGACTTTGGGGTGGAGCCATAAGTCACATGGTGTATAAGGTGGGTGGGGACATATGGTAGTGTTTTTATGATCCTGTCTTTCTGTTGGGTAGTATTGGGTAGCAGTAATCACTATATTTTTATTTTTAAATTTTATCATACCTGGTAAAGACATTCATGATACAGGACTTCCAGAACTGCTTCCAAAAGTGGCAAGAATGATGAGATATGTGTGTTCAAAGTGAGAGAAGGGGAATCCAGAGGAAGACAGTTTGGGTCTCTGTGGTGGTGGATGATGTATTCTCTGGGAAGCAGCAGGGGACTGAATAATGCCAGTCAGCTGGCCTTGTCCCCACCTGTGGAACCTGAAAATATGTCACATAGGTTAAATGGTAGAGGAAAATTGTTACACATAGCACTGAGGTTACTAATGAGTTGACCTTAAACAGGAGCATTAGCTAGGATTATCTGTCTGAGTGCAGTGTATCCCTGGGGTCCTGAGTGGGTGGGGGAGGTGGGAGAGTGAGCAGGAGAAGCAGTGTGGTGATGGATGGGAGATCACAGTGAGGGCAGACGGAGCGTGAGCTGTGGAGGGCAAGGAGTGAATGAGCTGAGACAGACAAGGTGTACACTCTGAAGGGGGCACAGCCTGTTTTCACCTAGATTTTAGCCCAGTGAGACCCATTTGGGACTTCCAACTTCCACAACCTTAAAATGATACATTTTTCTTATTTTATGTTAATAAAATTTTGTGCTTCATTACAGGAAGAATAAAGCTCTAATAATGCATCAGTCACCAGCATGATACTGGTGACCACATCAGCTTGGGGTCCACATCCTCCTTGGGACCACCCTAAGGTGATCACACACATGTCATGTCCTTGCTCCTCACCATGCACAGGCTTCATTTAGTTGACACTGGCATTCATGTTTGCTGCAGGATATGACACATCGGTGGTGCTTAACAAATACTAGAATTCCACAACAGGAACCCTGCAAGCCAGATGTTTCTCCATTAGTACTGTTTTGACACTCTGGTTAGCTCTTCACTGGGCTCAGCCGTTTGCTTATTTCCCTATGCCTGAGATTTTGTTGTCAAAATATATACTCAGCCACACCCACATATACACATAAACACACACATACACGTGTACATTCACTTGTGCTTATTTTCCTATGCCTAATTTTGGTATCAAAGTTCTTTTTCTCTCTATCTCTGTCTGTCTCTCCCTCTTTCTCCATCTGTTTCTCTCTGTCTATCCCTCTGTCTCTGTCTCTGTCTCTGTGTCTGTGTCTGTCTCGGTTTCTCTGTCACTTTGTTTTTCTTTGTCTCTGTCACTGTCTCTCTCTCTCTGTCTCTCACTCTCTTTCATCTTCTGGAAGGTTTATTTGTGGAGATTATTCTTTCCTATGGCAACAGTTTCTAACTTCTAAACTAAGTTTCTCTCCTTATATTTAGTCTAGGTTCTGACCTAACAGTCCTAAGCCTCAGGAGATTCTCTTCAGGTAAATGGGACCAGAGCTAGGTCTCACAGGCTGATGTTTGTGGAGTGCTAGGGGTGTTCCTGCATCAGCCTTCATCAGTCTCTGAGATTAATGGTGCTTCTCAGGCAGCAGCATCACTCTGCTCCACTTAGAAAAGCCACTTGCTGGGGGAAATTCTGTCCTTTGTTAAAAACGGAAACTGGAAGTGCTAGACAGAGATGCTAGAAAATATGAGAGCACCACATTTGATCCAATCAGAAAAATTAAATGAGAACTGAAAAAAAGTTGCTTTTTATTAACAATTTAATTTTTTTCTTTATTATTTTATTTTATTAGTACGTGTTTTCAGTGCATGCATTTTTACAGTCATCTTGGGGTGACCACTCCTTTTCTACCTTATGCTAACACCGGGGAGGGGTGGGGACATTGTTGACTGTCCTGCTGGGTTTGGGATTAATGAAAAGGAAAGCACAAGGTCAGTTTCCATGTAGAAGTCCATGTGACAAAGGTCCAAGTTTGTTAGCATTTTCTCCAACAAACCTCCAAATCTTCTCCATTGTGGTCCACATAATTATCAACTCATGAAAGGAAGAAGGAAGAGAACTGGGTCAGATGGTTTGGTCATGGGTCAACAAAGAGTGGAACCCATCTCTTCCAACCCTGTGGTCTTTTTGCAGAGAAGCTCGCTTCTGCTCCCCTGAATGCCCTGGGCTGGTCCCTCCATGCTCTTTTTGGTACATCTTCTCCTTACCTTGGCACAGGGTTCTGCCTTGGCTCAGAAATCCCCAGTAGGTTCTGTCGTTATTGTTGGGCTTTAGACCCTAAGCAGAGGTGATGAAGTGCCCTCATGGGTTCTGCTCCACTGTGAAACTATGGGGGCCAAGGCACAAGTTACATAAACTTAGGTTTTCAAAGTAAACTCCTCATGGGTATTGGTTAGCCATGAATGTACCTAAGAATCACTTAACATCATTACAGAAGTTTGGATTTTCTGGCCCCATGCACAGATAATTTGATTCTCAGATTGAGACCAGAGTCCAGGATTCCATGTTTTATAAAAACTCCAGGTGATTCTGATGTAACATTTAACATTCTTGGCTAGTGGCCCATCTGTGGTTCCACCCCACTACTGGTACAGCAGACACTTCACAGTTAACAGCTTGAACATTCTACCCAAAGATACTAACTGTTGAAGACACAGAAGTAGCAAAAGAAAATGTGAAACTCATATTCCAGAGGCAAAACCTAGGAACCATGTACATAGAAGAAAATACTCACATACGCCTGAAATGCATGAAATGATATCAACTGAAATAAAGAAGCAAGTACAGGAAGCTATGAGGGAACTCAAATCAGAAATATTCTCCCAGGTAAAAGAAGAAATGATAAAAATAGTGAAAGAAATAAGAAATGAATCCATAAAAGGCACAGCTAAACAATTAGAGGAACAAAGCAAAATGATAGAATCCCTGAATGAACAGTGTAAGAGATAAACAGAATGTATTAAGCAGATTCAAAGAGATATACAGGAAATCAAAAATTCTAATGAAAGTTGCAAAAACCATCTCAAGGAAATTGAGGATAGAATCTCAGACCTCAAAGATAAGATTGTAGCTAGTGAACAGGATAGGAAAGATCTTCTAACAATAACAAGAAATCAGGAAATAATAATTCAACAGCTGCAAGATGATGCAAAGAAAAACAAGATTAATAGGGATAAAAGAAAAAGAAGGGGAAAATACAAATCATATCCAGAGGCTATTTACAGAAGTAATGGATGAAAACTTCTCAAACATGAATATGGAAACTGACATATGGATTAGTGAGGCATATAGAACTCCAAATAGCCATAACCAAAACAAAACTAGACCCAGACATATAATTATCACCACCCCAGAAATCCAACATAAGAACAGAATATTAAAAGCTGTTAGAAAAGACAGGTCACCTATAAAGGAAAAGCTATCAGAATCACAGCAGACTTCTCAACACAAACAATGAAGTCAAGAATAGCATGGAGTGAAGTGTTTCAGATCCTAAAAGAAAACAACTTCCAACCCAGACTGATGTACCCTGCAAAACTGTCCTTCAAAATGGATGGAGAAATAAGACACTTCCATGACAAAGAACAGCTGAAGAACTTCATGATCACCAAACCAAACCTACAAAGAATACTAAAAGACATTCTAGATACACATAGGAAAAAAACAGTAAGCAAGACAGACAATGAAACAGAATGGAAAGCTAAGATACAACACCAGAAAGATAACATGTCAACAACAAACCAATATATGACAGTTACAACCATTAATGTAAATGGCCTCAATTCACCAGTTAAAAGAAACAGATTAGCAGAATGGAGGAAGAAACAACATCCAACCATATGCTGTCTACAAGAAACCCATCTAACCCAAAAGGAAACTCTTAGACTGAAAGTCCAAGGGTGGAAAATAATACTCCATGCAACAGGAACTCAAAAAAAAGCAGGGGTATTCTGTTTGCAGACAATGTGAACTTCAAACCAAGAATGGTCCAAAGAGACAAAGAAGGTCACTATACACTAGTTAGGGGAAAACTGCAAGAGGAAGAGATAACAATCTTAAATATATATGCACCAAATTTCAGAGCACCCAACTACACAAAGCAAGTATTAACAGAAATGAAAAATCAAATAGGTAATAACACACTTATAACAGGGGACTTTAACTCATCATTGACACAAAGGGACAGATCAACTAGACAGAAAATCAGCAAAGAAATAACAGAACTGAATCACACCTATGAACAAATAGATCTGATAGACATATATAGAGTGTTCCATCCAACAACATCAGGATATACATTCCTCTCAGCAGTACATGGGACATTCTCTAAAATAAAATATGTACTAAGCTACAGAACATATTTAAGTAAATGCAAAAGAACTGAAATTATCCCATGCATGTTATTGGATCATAGCACCATGAAACTGGAAATTAATGATAATAGTAACTGCAAAAACCCCACAAACACATGGAAATTAAATAATACACTCTTGACCAATCTACAAGCAAATGAAAATACAAATACAACTTACTAGAATTTGTGGGATGCAGTGAAAGCGGTCCTCAAAGGAAAATTTATTGCACTGAGTTCCCACATTAGGAAAACTGAACAAACATAAATAAGCAACCTGATATTACACCTCAAACAGCTATAAAAAGAAGAGCAAGCCATGCCCAAAGCCAAAAGAAGGGAGGAAATTATAAAGATCACAGCAGAAATTAATGCAATAGAGACTAAGAAAACAATTCAAAGAATCAATGAATCAAAGAGTTGGTTCTTTGAAAGAATAAATAAAATTGACAAGCCCCTAGCCAACATAATTTAAAAAAGGAAAGAAAAGGCTCAAATTCATGCAATACAGAATGAAAAAGGAGAAATCACTACTGACCCTGTGGAAATACAGAAGATCATCAACAACTCTACTCTCCATAGGTTCAATAACATAGAAAAAATGGACAGATTCCTAGAAACATACAAACCACCAAAGTTGGATCAAGAAGATGTAAAACTTCTGAATAACACAATTTCTAGTAATGAAATTGAAAACATAATCAAGTCTCTACCAACAAAAAAGAGCCCAGGCCCAGACGGATTCACTGTGGAATTCTACAAGAAATACAAAGAAGACTTAATGCCGACACTCCTCAAACGCTTCAATGAAACTGAAAGGGAAGCAATTCTCCCTAAATCATTCCTGGCAGCAAATATCACTCTAGTACCAAAATCTGAGAAAGACCCAACTAAAAATGAGAACTACAGGCCAATCTCCCTAATGAACAAAAATTCTCAATAAAATATTACAAAAATGCTCAATAAAATATTGGCAAACACGATGCAGCAAATCATCAAGAAGATTATATTATACACAATGACCAAGTGGAATTCATCTCAGGCATGCAGGGATGGTTCAACATATGTAAATCAATAAATGTAATCCACCACATCAATAGAGCCAAAAGTAAGAATCACATGATCATTTCTATAGATGCAGAAAAAGCTTTTGATAAGATCAAACACCCATTCATGATAACAACCTTACAGAGAATTGGAATAGATGGTCTTTACCTCAATATGATAAAGGCCATCTATGACAAACCAACAGCCAGTGTCATATT
>PVLA01011455.1:0-39670 GCA_004027455.1 Hydrochoerus hydrochaeris | reverse complement strand
AAGACCCCTCCAAACCTCCATTGAAAGTCTCCTAGATATACTAAATAAATTCAGCAAATCAGCTGGATACAAACTCAATACTCAAAAATCAATAGCATTCTTATACACCAACAAAAAAATCCCCAAGAGAGAAATAAGAGAAGCCACACCCTTCATACTAGCATCCAAAAAAATGAAATACTTAGGAATTAATCTAACAAAAGATGTAAAAGAGTTGTACAGGGACAATTATAATACCCTGAAAAGAGAAATTGAAGAGGACCTCAGAAAATGGAAAGACATCCCTTGTTCATGGATAGGAAGAATAAATATTGTGAAAATGGCCATTCTCCCAAAATTCTTATACAGATTCAATGCAATCCCAATGAAAATAGCACTAACATACCTCATAGATCTAGAGAAATCACTCCTAAAATTCATCTGGAACCAGAAGAGACCTAGAACGGCAAATCAATTCTAAGCAGCAAAGGCAAGGCAGGAGGCATCACAATCCCTGACTTGAAGCTATACTACAAAGCTACTGTAACAAAATCAACATGGTATTGCAATAAAAACAGACCTGAAGATCAATGGAATAGACTAGAAGATATATCTACAAGCACACTCAACCACCTTATCTTTGATAAAGGGGCCAAACATGTTCACTGAAAGAGCAACAGTCTCTTTAATAAATGGTGCTGGAAAAATTGACTATCCATATGCTGAAAACAAAAATGAGACCCATGCCTTTCACCATGTACTAAACTAAAATCCAAATGGATCAAAGATCTAAATATTAAAACAGAAACACCAAATCTGTTGCAAGACAAAGTAGGCAAAAATTTTGAAGACATAGGGGTAGGTAGAGAATTCATGAACAAGAACCAAACTGCATGGGAAGTACTTCCCAGAATCAATAACTGGGATCATATCTTATTAAAGAGTTTCTGCACATCCAAAGAAATCTCCAGCAGAGTGAAAAGAAAACCTAAAAACTGGGAAAAAATCATAGTGAACTGTCCCTCAGACAAAGGACTTCTGTCTACAACTTATAAAGAATTTTAAAAACTCAGACCCCCAAAATTCAAAGACCCAATCCAAAAATGGGCATCCAAGATGAACACATAGTTCTCAGATGAAGAAATACACATAGCAAATAAATACATGAAAAAATGTTCATCATCATTGGTCATTAGAGAAATGCAAATTAAAACCACACTGAGATACCATCTCACTCCAGAAAGAATGGCCAGGATCAACAACACTACCAACAACAAATGCTGGAGAGGCTGTGGGGGAAAAGGAACTCTTCTGCACTGTTGGTGGGAGTGTAGACTGGTGCAATCACTGTGGAGGTCAATCTGGAGATTCCTCAAAAAGCTGGGGTTAGAGGTCCCATTTGATCCAGCTATTCCACCCTTAGGCATATTCCCAGAAGATCTGAAAACATCTTACCCACAGTGATATATGTACACCCATATTTATAGCAGCACAATTTGTAATAGCCAGATCTTGGAAACAACCTAAGTGCCCATCAACTGAGAAATGGATAAAAAAAATTGTGGTACTTTTATACAATGGAGTACTACTCAGTTATAAAGAATGATCACATTGAGATATTTATAAATAAATGGATGTATCTTGAATCTATACTCATAAGTGAAATAAATCAAACTCACATGTATAAATACCATATAGTCTCCCTATTTTAAGAAATGGTAAGAGTACAGAAGATTTTATGGAAATCATAGTTCACCATTATACTGCTTTGATGTCTTAGGTCTTCATTCATTGGTTCAAATGGTTTTATTCTGTTTTGTTTGATCTTAATATATGTGATCATATGAATAGTTACTTTGAAGACAATACAGTATGGTAGCCAGTGTTGATTTAATATCATCTTGCTCTGAAGTCCTACCATGCTTTTGTTTTTCTATTACCATTGGTTCTATCACATTGTGTGTTATTGGATTTTAATATGTATGATAGTAAAAACAAAATTTTTGTGGAAAATGAGATAATATAGCAGCCATTGTTCATCTGTGGTTATATGGTTCAGAATGTCTTGGAATACTTCCATTCTCTTGAGTTGTTTATTCTACTTTGTTATGTTTGACATTATTGTGTGTAAAGTTAAGCTCAACTATTTCAAAGAAAGAGACATTATGATAGCTACTGTTAATAGCCAATTGTCTTGTTGTGAAGTGCTGTGTCGTTTACATTGTTCTGTTCTGATCTCCTTAGATCTGTCCTCTTTTGTTTTATTCTCTTTAAAATAAGAAAAATGAGTTCAATCTTCAGTACCAAAAATAAATAAATAAATACATAAACTTTGGGTGCAGTTGTATTCTTGCTAAGTCTTTCAAAATCTTAGTAAATGCTTTACCCATAGGTAATGTTTGGGCATACTCAAATAGTATCTCATTCTTTTTCCAAGCTTCCTCCATCACATCTAGGAAGACGAATGCACTGGGCATGGTGATGGTGGTGGAGTATATTTCACTGATTTTCACAGAGTAATGGATGAAAGTATCTAAGGGTGAGTTAATAGGTGTGGTAGATGTAGGCTTCTGACTGGAGATATTGAAGTTCCCTGGCAGAGACAGAAGAGCAGAGAGAAATGTTCAGAACATTAAAAATGATGTCAGAGTCTGCACACTTAGCCAACATCTAAGGACTGTTTTCCCTTAAAGAGAGATGGACTTGTTAAAAGTAGCAAGTATCACCAATCAAGGGGCAGAGCTCTCATATAACTAGGGCAGACATGTCACAGGCTGTGAGTGTTACTATTTGTCTCAACTCCCAATTATTTAAGCAATGTAGTTTCTCCAATGTCCGTTTCTCAAGGATGGCCTTGGCTTTTCTTTTTCTTTCTTTTTTTGTGAAGAATCCAATAAAGCTTATCCATTTCCCCCTTTTAATTTAACATTTACTATACTCATAATCCCACATGAATTATTTCACTCAACCCTTACAAAAATCAGCATTAGGCACTGTTTCCATGTTTTACTTTAGCAAACTGAAGCCTAGAGGTGAAATAGTTTGTCCAAGCTCCCTAATTCCTAAGTGGCTGAACAGAGACTAAAGGAAGTATCTCCTTTCTTCTGACCTTGTGGCAAAATCATATCTGAATAATTGACTTGTTCCTTGTTTTTCTTAGATTACTGCCACATTCCCTCCATGCAGATGTCTTAGTTCCCAGAGGGATCACTGACTGGGAAGAAAGGAAAAGTCAGAAGCATGATAGCCAACTTCTGTACTTTATTTAAAAGGAGAATGGGGCTCAGATCTTTGTGTATCCAACAGGAGACACACCTGGGAGTCAGACATCATTTAATCAAGTACACCTTTCATTATTTGACCAGAAGCCATGACTACCACACTGACAACAAATCCTCAGGGAGCTGTTGTAATCCCTGGTGATGGTATGAAGGCTGAATTTAGAGAACTGTTATGCTTCCTTATTTGGACATTTTGTTCCCTTGGGACAACTATGTCACACAAACTTTGGGTTAAGTGATGCCAAAAGGCAAAACAACTTACTCGTTAGTTCTTATACAGAAACCACTGGCACAAGAAGAGTCTCAGGTGACATCCAGGTAGATCTTCCCCATGAAGGCAGCTGGAATATTGAACACTCACTGAGAAATCTCCTTGAGTACTGCATCTAGAGTTGTTGGGAATTCCACTCACTTTTTTTGTAAAGTCTGATGAGATGAAGAGCATCTGATGAGAAAGAGGAAATGAGACTCTTCCAAGAGGGGCAAGGCTATGTCTACCTAACTCAGTAAGTTTCACTGAACATTGAATACTCAGGAGGCAACTCGCTTAATTCAGTTATCATTTCTGCAAGCAAGAAGTTTATAAACTAGCTTGGATAGAAAGGTAGGGAGTTGCTTAATAACATAAGCTACAGTGGCTTCAGTGGAAATAGAAGGTCTCAGATATACTCACTTCTCTATCCCAGTACTGAAAGTATACCCATCACATAGGAGACTCTCAATTAATACAGTTTGCAGGCAAACTGTTGAGAAAGGAGCCCTTGGATGAATGCTGTGAAAAAAGCATGATGTGGTGGCCTTTCCAAAGAGGAGAGGAGCTCATACATGTTTCGTGAGGCTGAGGAAAAGCTTTGTCGGAGAAGGCAGTGATTGAAGCAGGCATGGACTCTGAAGGCACCTCAGCAGGTGAAATGAAGGGAGCTCTGTGTGAGTGAGGGCCTAGTGTAGGGATGACAAAGACAGGACCTGTCTTCTACAACCCCTGCTCCCTGGAGACTCTTCCTCCTCTAGACTGGTGGGTAATGAAAACTCAAGACAACTGTGGAGGAACAGCCTGGTACAGGAGCTCAGGGGGAGGTGTGTGACATCCTCTAACTCACATCACTTATTGAACAGAAACTGTCTATGCAGAAGAGCATAAGTTCAACAAAAAGGGCAGAACTGAGTCACAGAGGCTCTGAGGGCGATTGAGTAAGTGATGGAGCAAGCAAGCAATAAGAACCAATATAGGCTGGGCTTGCATGTGTTGCTCTGTATTTTCCAAGAAAAAGATACTTCTTTTCAGTTTTTCTTGAAGATTGTTAAACCTGATCAAGTGTCAATAAGCACTCATTATACCATAAGATAAAAGCAAACCTGATCCTATTACACCTCCTCTTCAGAATTATTTTACAAGCAGCTGGTTCTCAGGCCTGCCAGGCAGCAATGTCACCTGTCAGGCTTTAAAATGACACCAGGGCTCATGCCTTGCCTCTCCATTTCTGTGTCTACCAGCTGGCATGGGGTTTAGACTTTGCATTTTCTCAGAGCTGCTGCAGATGATTCAGCTTTCAGCCAGACTTGGAGAGTTCACATGTAACACACAAACAACCTGGGGTCCCCTGCATGGCCAGTCTCATCCTATAACATTTCCCAGGGACTCTGTGCTGGCTCTGCTGAACCCCTCAGTGGTAAAATACATGACACTATTTTGTGCCTTTTAGTCTTTGTCTTTGTTGTCCTTTCTCCTGGGAAAATCCTCTCACCACCAGTCTCACCTCAGGCAAAAAACTGTTCATACCAATGTGCCGGTGGGTTTGAGCTTTCCTAGATCTCTTCCTGTGTATGTCCCTTGGTGTTGAGTAAATTGATGAATGAGTGTGGAATTAAAGTGCCATACCTCAGGGAATATGTGTGTAACAGGTGGGTGCTGGGAAGGGGTTTTGAGAAATGTCAAGGCTCCAGGATCTCCATCGGCAAAATTTTGTGGCTGTGTAAAATTAGGCAAGTCTCCAACCCCCTGTAGCAGAGGTGCTTCTTCTAGGAAACGGGAGTAATGATTCTTATTGTATCATGTGCATTAGTGAGCTAATAGTGCCCCACATAAACTAGCTTCTTTACTGCCATTGCCGCTTGCTACTTCTGCAGTGATAATCTGATTTGGTAGGGCCGACGCATGCGCAAAAGCAGGATGCACAGCAGAGTGTGAAACTGCATGGGATAGCACAAGATGGGTAGATTTCACACTTCACAAGAAAATGGTATTTAGGAACAGCCACACAGAGTATTTGGATATGGAGAGGTAAAGATTGACGGTGACGGGAATACATTTCAGACGGGGTGGGGAATCATCCAGTAGAGATTAGCATGGAAACACCGAATGAATAAGATGTTAGGGAGCTCAAAAGAAAGCATCAAGGCATTGCTTTCCTCCCTGACTCATTTCTCGTCTTCCTGTTTTACCCTGTAACTCACCTGCAAAGTGGCTCCAGTGCCAAACATGTTTCCAATTAG
The DNA here is from genome assembly GCA_004027455.1 of Hydrochoerus hydrochaeris. NCBI lineage: Eukaryota > Metazoa > Chordata > Mammalia > Rodentia > Hydrochaeridae > Hydrochoerus > Hydrochoerus hydrochaeris. The sequence goes on along the minus strand of PVLA01011455.1, from coordinate 33,917 downwards.
ATCATTTTATTTTTTCTCAGACAAAATTTTTTTACCAGTGACCCTATGTGATTATCAAGGCTGCTTAGCTCCTCTGTATCTGTCTGTCCACATGTTAGACCTCTCTTCACACAGGTCAGGGGCAGGACAGCCAATGCCCCAGGATCTGTCGGGAAGTAAAACTCTGGGGAGCTTCCACACCAGTTTGTCCTGGGCTGAGGGGATTTCTGGGACATGGGACCTTCAGTGCTCTGAGAGTGACAGAGCTGGAAAACTCAGGATGGCTGGTTATACTAACAGATGACAGGGGAGGAGGATTTCGACCATTCCTATCATACCCACCCTCAAATATTTCAAACTTCTTGCCCTGTGTCAAGTTACCAGGTGCTCCATTCTTAACCCTGCATTTCATATCATGGCTGTGGATTTGTAAGTGCATGCCTGTGAATAATCTTCCACTTTTAGATGTTGGTTGCTCCTATCTTTTGTACCTTTCTCTAATCTTCCAACCACATTGGCAAAGGAACGGAGAAAACTCAGGATGATAGACTAAACAATCAATCCACTGTACTGAGTAGTAACTGGCAGTTAGCAGAAGTGCTCATCAGCTGTCATGATGATAGGAAAGGATGAGGGGAGGGATGGGGAAAAGACAGGATGTGGTTCCTTATCTGGCTTGGGACTTGGTTAGTATAGCACCTTCCCTTCCAGGTAGAAAAAGAAATATGAGAAAACTTGCATTCTCCTCTCTGAAATACTGAATGGTGATTGCTCTCTGGACCTCTTGGGGAGAATGGGCTTGCATATCTGGATCCCCAGGGGCTGGACACTGTGCTGGTGCTGGCTGTCCAGAGACTTCTTGTTGGGCATGAAAGTGACATGGGGATAACTGGTCCTGCTCCCTGGGATCCTGCTCTGTGTTGATCAGACTTGATAGATTTTGTCACAGAAGCCACTTTATCCAGATCACTGCAGCAAATCAAGAAATAAAGGCAATGTTTAATAAAGGAATTTCACTTTCCAAAACTCTTAAACTTCCTAAAGTGTTTCATAAAAATATTCTAATGCTCTCTCCTTATTTTATAGCTAAAATGACCAAGGAACCAAGTCTTTCTGTTGCACCCTATATCTATAAAGAGGCTAAGCTGTCATCTGTTATCCATTATTCCCCCTCAAAACATTCTCTTCTGAGGGAAGTAGAGTAAAAAAAAAAAAAAGCACTGAAGTGAAAATCTGAATAATTTTCATGGAAACTCAAAGTGCATAAAAACTATTGACCAGCTCCTCTGTGTGAAGGGGGTTGGGTGGTGACCTACCACAAAGTGGCCATGGAAATAATAGTTTTTATTTTCAGGAGCAAAGAGTTCAGCAACCTGGGTGGTGGAGCATTGCCCACGACATAGGCACAAGTCCAGGACATCCAGGATGAGCTGGTAGTACTTGGTAAGAGGACTGTGATAGTGCGCCTCTGAGAGACAGCGAGAAGAAGAAATGCTTTACCCACAGATGTAATACTGGGGGGACACAATTTTCAATCTACTATCACTTACTCTATTCCCATTTGTCTATAGAGAGAGGAGTGTAATAGAAGGGAGATATCACCCAGAGAATCCCAAACCTGAGAACTTTAAAGGCTCTTTAGAGCCACCAAGCTCAACTCAACTGATTTCATTTTGTAACTGAGACTAAAGAGACTAAGAAACAGTCCAGTTTATTCTTCTTTATAGCAGAGAAGTACTCCATGTGGTGTAAATATCATATTCAGTTCATATTCAATATCATTATCAGTTCATCTGTTGATGGGCATATAGGCTGCTTCTAAGATTTAGCTATTGTGAGTTGTGTTGCTATATACATAAGTATGCTTGTGTCTCTGTAATGGGATGCCTTTAACACTTTCAGGGAGATACCTAGAAGGATAATTGCTGAGTTGAATGGAATTTCTAGTTTTAGATTTTCAGAGAATCTCCATAGTGATTTGAAACCTAAAATATAGCCACAAAAGGGGGAGCCAAGCTGGTGCTGCACTGCGAGGTGAGTAGCAGCTCACTAGGGCAGGCCCAGAAAGGTTTGGGACCATCTATCCCAGAGGCTGGGTGCCTGCCCAACCCCCTTAGCTCACTGGACTAGGCTCCAGAGGTTCCGTGAGATTGAGTGGACTGCACCCAGTGACCTTCATTCAACCAGGGGAGCCAGGCCCATCACACAAGGGGAGCCAAAGCCAAGTGAGTCCCAGTTGCAGAGGGCTCAGGAGGTGATTTCCAACACATCCAGGGAAAGATTTGCAAAATCGCTGGAAACACAGAAATATAGGAAAATGATAAAACAAAAGACCAAAATGCAATCTCAAACCTCCAGCCCATCCCAAGAAAACCTAGGAGCCATGTACATAGAAGAAAATACTCACATACACCTGAAATGTATGAAATGATATCAACTGAAATAAAGAAGCAAGTACAGGAAGCTATGAGGGACCTCAAATCAGAAATATTCTCCCAGGGGGAATGATAAAAGTAGTGAAAGAAATATTGGATGCATCCAACAAAGACACAGCTAAAAAATTAGAGGAACAAAACAAAATGATAGAATCCCTGAATGAACAGTGTAAGAGATAAACAGAATGTATTAAGCAGATTCAAAGAGATATACAGGAAATCAAAAACTCTAATTAAAGTCGAAAACACCACCTCAATGAAAGTGAAGATAGAATCTCAGACCTCAATGATAAAATTGCAGCTAGTGAACATGAAAGGAAAGATCTTCTAACAATAACAAGAAATCAGGAAATAACAATTCAACAGCTGCAAGATGATGCAAAGAAAAACAATATAAGATTAATAGGGATAAAAGAAAAAAAGGGGAAAACACAAATCATATCCAGAGGCTATTTACAGAAGTAATAGCTGAAAACTTCCAAAACATGAGTATGAAACTGACATACAGATTAGTGAGGCATATAGAACTCCAAATAGCCATAATCAAAACAAAACTAGACCCAGACATATAGTAATCACCATCCCAGAAATCCAACATAAGAACAGAATATTAAAAGCTGTTAGAAAAGACAGGTCACCTATAAAGGAAAAGCTATCAGAATCACAGCAGACTTCTCAACACAAACAATGAAGTCAAGAATAGCATGGAGTGAAGTGTTTCAGATCCTAAAAGAAAACAACTTCCAACCCAGACTGATGTACCCTGCAAAATTGTCCTTCAAAATGGATGGAGAAATAAGATACTTCCATGACAAAGAACAGCTGAAGAACTTCATGATCACCAAACCAAACCTACAGAACAATGTAAGGCAACACAGCACTTCACAACAAGACAATTGGATATTAACAGTAGCTATCATAATGTCTCCTTCTTTGAAAGAGTTGAACTTAGCTTTACACATAATAATGTCAAACATAACAAAGTAGAATAAACAACTCAAGAGAATGGAAGTATTCCAAGACATTCTGAACCATATAACCACAGATGAACAATGGCTGCTATATTATCTCATTTTCTACAAAAATTTTGTTTTTACTATCATACATATTAAAATCCATTAAGACTCAATGTGATAGAACCAATGGTAATAGAAAAGCAAAAGCATGGTAGGACTTCAGAGCAAGATGATATTAAATCAACACTGGCTACCATACTGTATTGTCTTCAAAGTAGCTATTCATATGATCACATATATTAAGATCAAACAAAACAGAATAAAACCATTTGAACCAATGAATGAAGACCTAAGACATCAAAGCAGTATAATGGTGAACTATGATTTCCATAAAATCTTCTGTACTCTTACCATTTCTTAAAATAGGGAGACTGTACGGTATTTATACATGTGAGTTTGATTTATTTCACTTATGAGTATAGATTCAAGTTGCATCCATTTATTTATAAATATCTCAATGTGATCATTCTTTATAGCTGAGTAGTACTCCATTGTATAAAAGTACCACAATTTTTTGATCCATTCCTCGGTTGATGGGCACTTAGGTTGTTTCCAAGATCTGGCTATTACAAATTGTGCCACTATAAACATGGGTGTACATATATCACTGTGGTAAGATGTTTTCATATCTTCTGGGAATATGCCTAAGGGTGGAATAGCTGGGTCAAATGGGACCTCTAACCCCAGCTTTTTGAGGAATCTCCAGATGGACCTCTACAGTGGTTGCACCAGTCTACACTCCCACCAACAGTGCAGAAGAGTTCCTTTTCCCCCACAGCCTCTCCAGCATTTGTTGTTGGTAGTGTTGTTGATCCTGGCCATTCTTTCTGGAGTGAGATGGTATGTCAGTGTGGTTTTAATTTGCATTTCTCTAATGACTAATGATGATGAATCCATGGGCAAGAAGACAGGTTTGTTTAGAGTTGCTGAACATCTGTTACCCATATTTTCCATTTCTGCTTGGAATTTATTTTCTAAATGGCTGAGCAGATGGTATCATATATAAAGATTTCATCAGAGGTATGAACTGCTCCCAAAGCCAGTGTAATCAAAGCAAGCTGTTCTCAGCTTAAATTTAACCCTGAAAGGAAAAGCATTCATGTTTAACAAGGCACATGATTGTGATGTTTTGGCCTTCTGCTTCTGAGTGACTTATATAGCTGATCATTTTCTTTTAGTCTATGTCATACTAATATTTTCTTATTCTATTCCTTTGTTCCAAAACTGAGCCTTTTATGGCTATTCTGAATAACTGCAAGCTAGATCATAGCTTTTCCATAACACCATGGGATATTTATAAACATGTGACCTTTATTAAAATGAAGACAGAAGAAAAATAGATCAATAAAACCTTGGGTTTTTTTCTCTTCATAGTGTCATTTTTATAGTAATAACTGATTTCTATGTTCTGCTCTGTAGAATATAAAAACTCTCAGACTTCTCATAGCTCTTGCACTAATATTATGAGGAGATAAGTGGGCTTCATTTCCCTCTCCTATTAATTAGAAAACTGGTTCATAGGCTGACCCTGGACTCACACCCTGTCCCAAATCTCTTCATTCCATGGCTTTTTCTCTGCTATAAACTTTCTTGGTTCTGATCACATCCTTATGCTGTGATCTCAGCTAGTTCATGCAGCATCTCAGTGAGTGAGAGTCTGTATCTTTTTTGCTTTCCTTCGTGGTCTCTGAAGGGAAATGATTTTAGAACCCAAAGGAGCAAGACCAAGTCCTAGATTGAGTGTCATGGGATTGGTGTTTCCAGGCTGCTTTCTGTCACCTCAGGTTTTATGCAGCTAGAAGAGCTGTGGCAGAGGTACCTTAGATGCCTACTTTTTAGGATTCAGGAAGATAACCTTTTAAAGCAAGCAGATTGTCCCTTAATTCTCCATAGAACACAGGCACTCACCTTTGCTTCCTGCATTCTTTCTGATGTGTTGTGAGAGTGGCTGGATTAGGGTTTGGGTCTGGACCCCAGCAAGTCTGAGGGGCAGCAGAGCATCAGTAGATTGTGTTCCCATGGTGTATTTTGAATGGGTCATTGTATTCAACAGAGCATTTAGAAGGAAGTAGCAGAAGAGAGAAGAAGCATTGCAATATTATTATGATATTCACTTACCTCTGTGGCAGAAGAGAGAAGCATTGCAATTATGAGGTAGATGAGGGTGGCTTTGTTTCCTCTTCCTCTTTGTTAAACACTAACACTCAAAGACCAAGCCTGGACTCAAACCAGGTTCAAATCCCTATTGTTTCTCCATTGTCAGCTTTCTTAGCTGTGGTCCACATGCCTTGTGGTTGTTGGCTTGGCTAACTTACACAATTGTATTAGTGTGTGAGAAACAGAGAAAATACGAAGGCTAGGAACAGTGAGTCCATGAAAATAGTAACCCATGTGACATGGATCTAGATCAACTCAGTGACCATGGGCTGTGTTGTGGGAAGAAAACAGGGGTTGGTTTCAGCTCTCTTCCACTGCTATTTTAACCACCAGTGTATCCAGCTTGAACCACTTAGGGTGGGCTTTCCCATGGCATTTTCTTTGTGTTTCTGTTTGCCTTTGTACCACAGAGCCAGTGTACAGCCCACTTCTGCCCTTTCCTGGTACCCGTGGCAAGTGACCTTGCTGTTTTGAGTTGTCCACAAACCACTCCAGCCAAGCCAAAAAAAAAAAAAGAGTTCAAAGAAACAAAGAAGGAAAGAATAGCTCTCCTGGTCCCTTATCCACTTGGGTGAGTCACATTAGAAATTCCTTCAAATTTCCATGTTCATGTTCAGGGCTGGGCATTTAGCTAATGGGCCTAAAGGCCATCCTGGCAAGCACTCATTCCTAATTTCAAACCCCTCCTTGGAAAAAGAAAAGGAGAATCAATGTTCAGGCCAGGGTCATCCTCCAGAGACATAGCCTCTTCCTGGCTAAAAAAAGTTTTGATTTTCCTTCCCCATAATATACCAAAGCAAAGCATAGCAAAGACAAGCAAAGGAAAGTACATGAAAATAGTAACCCATGTGACATGGATCTAGATCAACTCAGTGACCATGGGCTGTGTTGGGGGAACAAAACAGGAGTCGGTCTCAGCTCTCCTCCACTGCTATTTTAACCACCAATGTGGAAGTGTTGCAATATTTTAACAGCTGGGGTAGACTGATCAGTTCACCATGTGTCAGGAGAATATCAGTTCTGCCTGAGATATTCAGTATCATTCACTAATTTTTGGTATAAAGACAGAGAGACTGTCCCTAAGGAAGTCTCTGTGATCAGAAGCTCTATTGGAATTAGGATGCATGTTTCAACTCCCCATCTGTGACTCTTTCTGCTTCCTCTATTTAGTTCTTCTACTTCTTCCACCTGAATTGAGTTGACATAAAGGCAAACCTTCTGTTTTATATTGGTGATTAACCACCAAAACTGCATTGTCTGAGTGCACAACTGGCCAGGCATCAAGATTTTCATTCAGCAGTAAACCCCTTGCAAAATCCTCCAGTTTTAGCCTATAGCAATTCCAAATCCCAAGGGTGACCGTGGATGGAAGTTCCATTTTACAATAGAAGTAAAAGAGAATCCAGAGCCTCCAAAGAACAGGAGGAGAATAATTAGAGTTTGTTATCACTCAAAATATAAGATAATCTCTCCATATACTTTGTCTATAATTTTGAGAAGCATCCCTGAATCCTACCCTTGTCCAGATTATCTCATGTGCTTGTGGGATGCAGAGAAAAGTATGGCCCCATTGGCTTTGGCTGTGCTCTGCCCCCTACTTATTACTAGGTGTAAAGTATGTGATTTCTTTCATTCAAAAATCATGAATATTAACTCCTACCTCACAGGGATAATAAACTACTTATAAACTATAAAATGCTTTATATATTCTCCCTTCCAGCCTAACTGGAATTTCTGTCATTATACTTAGAGAACCCACAATGTGTGATTTTTTTTCCCACTTTCCTTTTTCTCAGGAAAATCTGAATGGTACCATTATAAGAAGATCATAGTTTTTTTCCAGACACAATACAGCAATTGTCAATTGTATTTGAGATTTCATGAAAGCATTAAGTTTGGCAGACTTTCTGGCACTGAAGCAGAATTTTTAGTTCCTGGTAAACAATTCAAATCAGCTTCCTTGACCACTAAGGATAAATGTAATCATTTTGAGTAATAAGCTGAATTTGAAAGACTTCATAGAAATCTCCTGTTCTCAGGATCAAGCAGGGCAAATGACACTTCAGGAAGAAAAACTAGAGTTGGCAGATTCTGTTATTTAGCTGCTTGAATAAAAGCCCGTCTTCCATGGTACTAAGCCCCTTTTTTGACTATGGAACTGCCTGATCCAGTCACCTCTGAGTTGTTTAAAAGGTCAGTTTGCAAATAAGGAATCATGTACCTGACTTTAGGGATTGAGTGCTTTGATATCCTCCATTTGATAACCCCCTTTTATGGGTGAAGGTAAAGAAATTCAGGTTTATGTAGAGTCATTCTGAAACTAAGGGGTCAAACTAGATCCAGGCACATGTTTCTTTTTTCCCATTGTAATATTTTTTTAAAGAACCACACACTCTCCAGAACCAACACTTAGAGGAGAGATGATGGGGCTTGGACCTACATCCCATAGGGAAGAATTAGAGGGAGGGAGATACACAGCTTGGAATACCATTGCTCACTCATGGAAGCAAGCAGTTCTCACTGTTGGGAAGAGATTATTTTCATTATTTTTTTCTGGGTAGATACACAGGTTAAATCCAAACCCATGGAATGAACAACAGGAAAATAGATTGCTTTTCATAATCGAAGGGTAAATTCCCATGTCCAGAGACCTATCTGGGATAATGAATTTTCTAACACTGGCAGGGAACTAAATTGTTACTTCTTTGTGATGCTGTGGTAGATAGATCAGTGCATGAGAAAACTGAGGCAGCCAACACTGCATCTGTGGTCCCTCTAAAGCGATGTGCATGGTGGAACTGTCATTGTCATTTCCTGCTACTTTTGCATCCCTCCTGCAGTCCAAACACAGGTCGACCTGACCTAGGACAATTTCCTTCATTAACTCTGTACAGGTGGCCTTGTTATCAGCTGTCAGGAGACCACCATGTGGGACTAACTTGATTCCAAAGTGTATGCACCACACATCTTAAGTGTTGGTTTGGAATAAGGGGAAAGAATAGGAGTCTGACTAAGGGAAGCAAGCATGACAGCCTCCTCTCTCCTTGATTGGCTCCCCAGTGTCAGGGCTTGATGTGGCTGATGGGTAGAGGGTACTGAGAGCGTCTCCTTCAGGTTGCCTCAGCCTCTGTAACTCAAGCAAACACTAAGCAGCACCAGTATAGTCAAGTGTATTTGTTCAAATTATGACAAATCAGGAAAAGGCTTGAAAGGCACAGCTAGGGAGAATGAAGTAATTTCTCTTTGGGTTCACGTTTACCACATGTTTTTAGCCTAATAGACATAAATTAGCTGAATGACTATTTTCAGTAATGTTTCCTTCCTTTTCATTCCACTTGGATGATATTTCATTTTTATCTCCTGAGAAATTAGATTGGATGAGGCAAGGGCATAAAACATGAAAAAATGAAAGTAGAAATTGTAAGTCCAAAGTTGGAGCAGGCTAGATTAGGGAGGCTGGCACCTGGGAGAACCTTTGGTATGGTGGCTGTGACAAAACATTTTCTCTGAAATAGATGACTCCCAAAGAGTTTCTTCATCCAGTGGGGAAAGTAGAGAGGTATTATCCCATGCGGGTTTGTGCCCTGCCAGGGTGGTTGCTGTCTGCTATGTAGGAGAAGTGCACACTATCATAGCTCTTTTAAGAGTGGCTAAGGAGGACTTTGAGCCTGCTCCCAGGCACTAAGACTGCACATGGCATCCAAGACCACCCCAGGCCAAACACGGAGAAAAAGGCCCAACCGGGCCATGCCCAACAAGCACCAAGCAGTGAGCGGGACCCAGATTTCAGCTTTGGGCCCTGACCACATGCTCTGACAGATTCCGAGTTCATGGAAAGGGACTTTGAGCCTGCTCTCAGGCAGTAAGACCACATCCTGCATCTAAGACCACCCCAGGCTGCACACGGGGACAGGGACCCAACTGGGACATGCCCATCGAAAGCCAAGTAGTGAGCAGGACTCAGATTCCAGCCTTAGGCCCTGACCATGCACAGAAAACCTTAAACTACAGTGGATTAACTGTGCTAGTGTGGTGAGTATGCCCCTAAAATAGAGGTGTACAGTGGGTAAATAGGGCCAGTAGAAAAGTCCCCTCCAACTAACTGTGAGACCTTGGTGAGTCTGAAAAGAGTGTGGGTGACCCCTCCTACAAACAGAAAACATCAGGCGGAGTGAAAATGGCAAAATGAAAAAGCAAAATGCAGTCTCAAACATCTAGTCCACCAGAAACAAGTACAAGAGATATTGAAATACAGGACCTCAAAAGTAACACACTGGGAATCTCTGAAAAGATAGTGAGTGAAATAAAAAAAAACAACTCCATGAGGCTATAAAGGAAATCAAATTAGAAGTACTCTCCCATGTAAAGACAGAAATAACAACCTTAGTAAAGGAGTTGCTGAGCTCAGCTAAAGAAATCAAGAAAAGAGTACAGGAGCATGGGAAACTGATTGAAACCTTGAATGAACAATATAGAAAACATGCAGAATTCATGAAACAAACTCAAAGAGACATCCAAGAAACAAAAAAATCTATTCAAAGCTTGCAAAACTGCTTAAATGAAGCTGAGGATAGGATTTTGGACCTTGAGGACAGGGTCACAATTAGTGATCATGAAAGGATAGAACTTTTAAAAATCACAAAGCAGCATGAAGTGACAATCCAACAGCTTCAGGATGATGCCAAGAGCAACAATATAAGATTAATAGGCATCAGTGAAGAGGCAGGAGTCAATGCAAATGACATAGCCAAAATATTCACAGAAGTAATACAAGACAATCTCCAAAATAAAGGGAAAGAATCTGATATGCAGATAACTGAGGCATATAGAATGCCAGACAGTCACAATCAACATAAATCTACACCCAGACACATGATAATTAAGATCTCAGACTTGCAGCATAAAAACAGAATACAAAAAGCTCTTAGAGAAAAGACACAACTCACCTACCAAGGAAAGCCCATTAGATTCACAGCAGACTTTTCAACACAAACCTTCAAGTTAAGCAGAGCTTGGAGTGAAGTATTTCAAGCCCTGAAAGAAAACATCTTTCAACCCAGACAGAGGTACCCAGAAAAACTTTCATTCAAATTTAATGGAGAAACAAGATACTTCCATGACAAAGAACAACTGAAGGAATCCACGTCCACCAAACCAACCCTAGAAAGAGTACTTGAAAGACATATTACACAGATATAAAAATGACCACAATCCCCAAAACAACAACAGAAAGAAACCACCAGGTAGGACAAGCAATTAAATAAGGGGAAAAGCAGAAGGAAACAACTGGAACATAACATGGTGAAGTCAAGCCAGTACATATCAGTGATATCCATAAATATAAATGGCCTCAACTCACCTATAAAAAGAAACAGATTGACAGAATGGATCAAGAAACAGGATCCCACGATATGCTGTATACAAGAAACATATCTGACCCAAAAGGAAACTCATAGATTAAAAGTCAAAGGATGGAAAACAGTATTCCATGCAACAGGAACCCAGAAAAAAGCAGGGGTAACTGTTCTAATTGGAGACAGCATGAACTTCAAACCTAAAATGATTAAAAGAGATAGAGAAGGTCACTACATACTTGTTAGTGGTAAAATTGAAGAGGAAGAACTAACAATTATAAATATATATGCACCAAATACAGGAGCACCCAACTATGTAAGACAGAAATAATGGACATGAAAAACCAAATACACAAGAACACAATTATAACAGGGGATCTTAACAGCCCATTGTCACAAAGAGATAGATCAACTAGACAAAAAGTCAGCAAAGAAATAACAGAACTGAATCATACCTCTGAGCAATTGGACTTAGTAGATGTTTACAGAGTGTTCCACCCAACTACATCAGAATGTGTATTCTTCTCAGCAGCACATGGGACATTCTCCAAAATAGACCATATATTATCCCATAAAATAATTTTTACATAAATGCAAAGGTATTGAAATCATACCATGCATAATATCTGAACATATCACACTGAAACTGGAAATCAATGGCAAAAGAAATTGCAAAACCTGCATAAATACATGGAAATTAAATAAAAGCCTTTTGAACAACCAGTGGGCTACAGATGAAATTAAAGAAGAAATAAAGCAATATCTACAATTCAATGAAAACACAGAAACAACATACTGTAATCCATGGGATGCAATGAAAGCAGTCTTAAGAGGGAAATATATAGCAATAAATTGTCATATCAAGAAAACAGAATAAGCACAAATAAACAACCTAATACTCCAACTCAAGCTTCTAGAAAAAGAAGAGCAAGCTAAACCCAAAGCTCATAGAAGAGAGGAAATTGTAAAGATTAGAGCAGAAATCAATGCAATTGAAACTAAAAAAAATACAAAGAATTAATGAATGAAAAAGCTGATTCTTTGAGAGAATAAACAAAATTGTCAAACCCCTAGCTAACCTTATCAAGAGAAACAAATAAAAAACCCAAATTCATGCAATAAGAACTGAAAAGGGAGAAATTACTACAGATCCCATGGAAATTCAAAAGATCATGAATACATACTTTGAAAATCTCTACTCACATAGAGTGGAAAACACAGAGGAAATGGACAGATTTCTACAAACATATGAAATACCAAAGCTCAACCAAGAAGATATAGCAATTTTGAACAACCCAATATCAGCTATTGAAATTGAAAATGTAATTAAAAACTTACCAACAAAGAAAAGCCCAGGTCCAGATGGATTCACAGCTGAATTCCACAAGAAATTGAGAGAAGATTTGATGCCAATACTCCTTAAACTCTTCAATGAAACTGAGAAGAAAGCAATCCTCCCTAAATCATTCCTGGAGGCAAGTATTACTCTGATACCAAAACCAGAGAAAGATCCAACCAAAAAGGAGAACTATAGGCCACTCTCACTAATGAACATTGATGCAAAGATTGTCAATAAAATACTGGCAAATAGAATGCAGCAAATCATCAAGAAGATTATACATCATGACCAAGTGGGGTTCATTCCAGGGATGCAGGCACAGTTTAACATACACAAATCAATAAATGTAATACACCACATCAACAGAGCCAAAAATAAAAACCACATGGTCATCTCAATAGATGCAGAAAAAGCTTTCGACAAAATCCAACACATGTTCATAATAAAAATCCTTCAGAAACTTGGAATACATGATGTCTACCTCAACCTTACAAAGGTTATCTATGACAAAACAACAGCCAACATTATACTAAGGGGACAAAAACTGAAAGCTTTCACTTCAAAATCAGGAACAAGACAAGGATGTCCACTATCACCACTCCTTTTCAATACAGTTCTGGAAACACTAACCAGGGCAATCAGACAAGAGAAAGAAATAAAAGAAATAAAGATAGGAAAGGAAGACATGATACTCTATATAGAAGACCCAAAAAACTCCATTAAAAGACTACTAGATGTAATAAGTTCAGCAGTGTAGCTGGGTACAAAATCAGTGCTCAAAAATCAATAGCATTCCTGTACACAAACAAAAAACTCACTGAGAGAGAAATTATGGAAATATCGCCCTTTCCAAATACATGTAAGAAAATGAAATACTTAGGAATCAACCTATCTAAAAATGTAAAAGACCTATATGCTGAAAATTATACTACACTGAAAAAAGAGATTGAAGAGGATATTAGAATATGGAAGAACATTCCTTGCTCTTGGCGAGGAAGAACCAACATTGTGAAAATGGCCATACTCCCAAAACTGTTATACAGATGTAATGCAATCCCAATCAAAATACCATTGACATACCTCACAAATCTAGAGAAAACACTACTAAAATTCATTTGGAAACAGAAGAAACCTAGAATAGTAAAGGCAATTCTGGGCAACAAAGGCAAGGCAGGAGGCATCTCAATTTCTGATTTGAAACAGTACTATAAAGACACAGTGATAGCAAAGAAATAGACCTGAGGATCAATGGAACAGATTAGAAGATGCAAGCACAACTACAAAGACATTCAGTCACCTGATATTTGACAAAGGGGCTAAATATGTCCACTGGATGAAGGATAGTCTCTTTAATAAATGGTGCTGGAAAAATTTGCTCTCCACATGCTAAAGACTGAAATTAGATCCATGCATATCACTATGCACAAAACTAAAGTCTAAATGGATCAAAGACCTCAATATTAAAACAGAAACACCAAATCTACTGGAAGACAAGGTAGATAGAAGTCTTGGAGACATAGGGGTAGGCAGAGAATTCATAAACAAAACACAAACTGCACAGGAAATACTTCAAAGAATCAACAACTGGGATCTCATATTATTGAAAAGTTTCTGCACTTCAAAGGAAATCACCAACAGAGTGAAAAGAAAACCCACAGAGTGGGAAAGAATTTTAGCCAGCAACCCCTCAGACAAAGGACTTACATCCAGAACATATAAAGAATTGAAAAACATCAAGCTCCCCAAATTCAAAGACCCTCTCCAAAAATGGGCATCTGAGATGAACACACAGTTCTCAGAGAAAAATATACAAATGGAAAATACATGAAGAAATGTTCACCATCACTGGTCATTTGAGAAATGCAAATTAAAACAACACTGGGATTTCATCTCACTCTGGAAAGAATAGCTGCCATCAAGAAATCAACTGATAACAAATGTTGGAGAGGCTACGGGGAAAAGGGAACACTGCTCCACTGTTGGTGGGAATGTAGACTGGTGCAACCACTATGGAAATCCATGTGGAGCATTCTCAGACTAGGACTGGAAGTTCCATTCAATCCAGCTATTCCCCTCCTGGTATTTTTCCAGAAGAACTAACAAGTTCATATCACAGTGATATATGTGTACCCATGTTCATAGTAGCACAATTTGTAATAGCTAAATCTTGGAAACAACCAAGATGCCTATCAACTGCAGAGTGGATGAAAAAGATGTGGTATTTTTACACAATGGAATATTACTCAGCTATAAAAAACATGATCTTGAGGCCTTCATAGGTAAATGGAGACAACTTGAGACTATCCTCTTTAGTGAAATAAATAAGAATCATATTTATAAATATCATATTGTGTCTCTAGTGTAAAAAAGTAAATAGGAACTACAAGTGTAATAAAACCAAAATGTGTAATTGCTATTGTAAAAAACAGAGGAAAAGAAAATGCTCTAAGGGGTATAACTGCATGTATGTTTGAGTGTGTAAAATAGATGACCGTATTGCTGAATCTTTGTTGGATTTTTGAGCAGAACTGTTTGCAGTCTCACTGTTTGAATGTCTACTATGTATCTTTTAATTTTGTAACTTGAACAACTACATCCAAGATGACAATATGTAATTTATCAGCTAGTGATTTCTTAGTGTTTTTTTCTCTTTTTTCTTTTTTCTTTTAGAATTCTGTATTGTTGCTACCCTTGTTTCTTTTGCTTTTTTCCTTTTTAAATAAATTTTTTAAATGTATAATAGCTATTGTAAAAAAGAGAGGAAATAGGAAGTGCTATAAAAGATACAACTGCATGAATATTTAAGTGTGTAGGATTGATAACCATACTTCTAAGTTCTTGTTGGATTGTTGAACAGATCTGTTTGCAGTCTCGTTGCTTGAATGTCTACTTTGTATGCTCTAATTTTGTAACTTGAACAATTATTTCTTTTTTTTAACTGAAGGTGACTTTGATTTATTCTGAGTTTTTTAAACAGAAAAAAAAACAGAAAAAATGTAGAAATATTACAGAATTTCAAGAAAAGAAGATAAACAGTAAGAAATCACTAGTTGATAAATTACATATTGTTCTTTTAGAAATAGTTTTCAAGTTACAAAATTAAAGCACACAATGTGGACACTCAAGCAGTGAGAGTGCAAACAAATCTTGAACAACTACTTCTAAAAGAACAATATGTAATTTATCAACCAGTGATCTCTTACTGTTTATCCTTTTTTTAAAACTCTGTAATATTTCTACCTTTTTTCTGTTTTTTTCTCTTTAAATAAAGAAAATATTTTAAAAAATAGAAAGGTTATGGGCACCACCAACCGAGCTAAGGACATTACCATGACTTAGGACATGCTCTTGGCATTATACTTTGCATGACCAAAGTTTCTGTGTCAATTTGATTGGCTATGAGGTGCTGAGAGTAAACATTTCTGGGTGTGCCTGCGAGGGTATTTCCAAATGAGATTGGAGTTAGGGTGAGTAATTCCCTGAAAGACACTTTCCTCTCCCATGAGAGTGGACATGAAATCCACTGACAGTCTAAATAGAACCAAACATGGAGGAAGGAAGACTTTACCCCTTTTAGATTCCTGCCAGCCTGTTTGAGCCCGGGTATCTCATCTCATCCTCTCCAGGTCTAGGTTCATGACGTACCTCTGGAGCCTCTGGTTCTTAGATTTTGGGCTGATATAGCATTGCACCAGTGGCTTCCTCAGATCTCAGCTTGCAGACAGCAGAGGATGGGAATTCTTAGCCTTCATGATTGCATGTATTGATTCCACATAAGCCCTGTTCCTCTCTCCTACCTTCTCTCCTCACTTTGTTCCTGACTAATACAACTTTATTACACAGCACAATGCTGAGTCCATGAACATACTCATATTCAACATAAAATATCACAATAGAATCCTCAGAACCCAGGATAAGGTAGACTCTGTCTGGGCCCAAGTTGGTTGTGGGTTTTGTGCTGCATATTGTAGGAGCTGAGGGTTTGTCCCAAACTATGAGAAAACTGACCAGAACTCCTTCTTCTCACAGTAGTCATGACAGGAAACATTTCCAGGCACTGCCATGTTCTCCCTGGGGCTCAACGTCTCACCCCTCCCATCCACCCTGAGACAAGAATGAGTCTTCTAGATTTTGAGCAGTTTGTGTTCTCTGGGGAATGATCTCAAATTCACCTAACTATCAATGCAGCTTGGCCCCACCAAGTGCAGGACCAATAGTATCACCTCTTTGTTTCACCCTTTCCTTATTCATGTCTTCACTTCTACCCAGCCATATAAAGATGGTTTTCTAGATTCCTTCTTAAAACCACTTCCTTGAGTATAAGCTCAGCTCCTCAGTCTCTTTCTTGGTTTTTAATATGGTTTCTGACTCTGCCCTGCTTAACTCCAGTTCTCTGTCTATGCTGTGTCTGTAGCCATGCGGTTTAATGAGGTTGCTATCTTTGAAACTGTATGTGTCCCTCCACATTCATAAGCTGAAACCCCAACTCCAATGCCATGTCATCAGGGCATGGGTCCTTCAGAAGCTGATTAAGTCAAGGAAGTGGAGCCCTCACAAATTGTCTCAGTGCCTTTACTAAGAAAGCCTAGTGAGACCCTTGTTTCTTGCACCATGCAAGGGGACAGGGAGAGGGCATCGTCTGTGTCTTCCCTTGTCAGACATCCAATCTGCTGTCACCTTGGTCTGGGGCCTCCCAATATCTAAAACTAATATAAGTGAGTGCTCACTTATCAGCTGCACAGCTCATGGTTAGCAGCATGAACAGTCTAAGACAGAGGGAGAAGAACAATGACCCATGGTGTTGATTTTGCTCACTAATCCCAAGTGGACCTGCAGTGCTGACAGGCAGTCAAGCTGTGGTTCCCCACAAGTTCCTTCTTCTATTATCTTTTAGTGGTGTTGTGTGTATTGTTGGTCCTTGAAGCTCCAACACCTCCTCTTCTGTTCCTCTCTCCACTGGTAACCTCAATGCCCACTTCCTCTTCTGTGAGGTGTCTGTGCATTTCATGTGCAATTTTTAAATTTTTTTTATTTCAGCACAAAATAAAACAGAACAAAAACAATGTTACAAAATTTCAACACAAAATAATAGATTTACAGTAGTTAACATACTGCATATGATTATCTTCAAAGTAGTTGTTCAGATTACAATATATAAGCATGGAGATAATGATCAAACAGCTGAACAATGAAAGCACAAGCTGTTCTTTTTGATGAACTTACAGAGATTAGTAGTATAGCTATCTATCTTGTATATATATATGAATATGTATCAATATATAGCATGTGATCTTTTCCCTTCTTTATCTCCTTTCCCCTATCCCAGTTGTTCTTTCCTTTTGAGCACTTTCTTTCCCTTTAACTTTCACAATATCTATCATACATTTTGCATCTTATTTACTCTCTCAGTTTTTTACACTAGAGAGACAATACAATATGTATACTTGTGAGTCTGATTTATTTCACTTATGAGAATGGTATCAAGTTGCATTCATTTATGTATAAAAGTCTCAAGTTTATCCTTCTTTAGAGTAACACTCCATTGTATAAAAATACCACATCTTTTTTATCCATTCCTTGGTTGACAGGTCTTTGGGTTGTTTCCAAGATTTAGCTAGTACCAATTATGCTGCTATAATCATGAGTGCACATACATTGCTGTGGCATGATGTTTTCAATTCTTTGGGGAAAATTCCCAGAAGGGGAGTAGCTAGATTGAATGGAACCTCCAACCCTAGTTTTTGAGGAATCTCCACACTGATTTCCACAGTGGTTGTAGCAGTCTACATTTCCACAAACAGTGGATAAGGATTTCCTTTTCCCCACAGTCCCAACAGCATCTGTAATTGTTTGATTTCTTGATGGCAGCTATTCCTTCTGGAGTGAAATGGAGTCTCAGTATTGTTTTAATTTGCATTTCTTGAATGACCAGTGATGTTGAACATTCCTTCATATATTTATTTGCCAGTTGTATTTCTTCATCTGAGAAGTGCATATTCATATCAAATGCCCATTTGGGGGTTGGGTCTTTGAATTTAGAGGGCCTGACTTTTTGCAGTTCTTTATATGTTCTAGATAGAATTCCTTTGTCTGAAGAAAAGTTGGCTAAAATTTTTTCTCATTCTGTGAATTTTCTTCTCACTTTGTTGGTGATTTCTTCTGATATGCAAAAACTTTTTAATAAGATGAGATCCTAGTCAATGATTCTTTGAAGTACTTCCTGTTCAGTTTAGTTCATGAACTTTTTCCCTACTCCTGTGTCTCAATATTACTTACTTTGTGTTCCAGTATATTTAGTGTTTCTGTTTTACTATTTAGATCTTTGCTCTATTTTGACTTTAGTTTACTGCATGTTGATAAACATCAGTCTAATATTAGTTTTCAGCATGTGGAGAGCCAATTTTTCAGCACCATTTATTAAAAAGGATATGCTTCTTCTAGTGAATCTGTTTGGCCCCATGACCAAAGATAAAGTGGTTGAGTGTTTGTAGTTTCATCTTCATCTTCTAATCTGCTCCACTGATCCTCGATTTTTTCAGTACCATGCTGATTTTATCACAGGAGTTTTGTAGTATAATTTCAAGTAGGGGATCGTGATGCCTCCTTCCTTGCCTTTGTTGCCCAGAATTGCCTTTGCTATTCTAGTTCTCTTCTGGTTCTAGATAAATTTTAGGAATATTTTCTCTAGATCTGTGAGGTATGCTAAGGGTATTTTGGTCAGAATTGCATTAAATCTGTATAACAGTTATGGAAGCACAAATATTTTCACAGTGGTGATTCTTCCTATCCAAGAGTAAGGTATATCTTTCTATTCTGATATCCTCCTCAATCTCCTTTTTCAGAGTACTATAGATTTCAATATATACATCTTTTACACCCTTTGTTCAATTGATTCCTACCCATTTCATTTGTGGATGCTATTGTTAAAGATATTATTTCCATAACTTCTCTCTCAGTTTGTTGTAAGTGTAGAGGAATGCTATTTACTCTTTGATGATGACTTTGTATCCTACTACAATGCTAAATTTGCTTATTAACTCTAGTAGTCTTTTAGTGGAACTTTTGGGGTCTTCTATGCAGAGTATCATGTCATCTGCAAATAATGATAATTTAACTTTTTTCCTTTATTATTTTATTCCTTTTATTTCTCTCTCTTGTCTAATTGCTCTGGCTAATGTTGCCAGAACTATATTGAATAGGAGTAGTGATAATAGACATCCTTGTCTTTGTCTTGATTTTAGAGTGAAAGATTTCAATTTTTGCCCATTTAGTATGATGTTAGCTATTGGTTTGTCATAGATGGCTTTTATCAGATTAAGATAACCAAACCATCTGACCCAGTTCTCTTCCCTCTTCCTTTCACAAGTTGGTAATTATGGGGTTCACAACAGAGAAGATCTGGAGATTCATTGGAGAAAACACTAACAAACTTGAATCTTCATCACATGGACTTCCACATGGAAACTGACCTTGTGCTTTCCTTTTCATTCATCCCAACCCCAGCAGGACAGTCAACAACAACACGCCCATCCCTCTCTCGTGCATGATAGCAGAAGATCCACAGCGGTACAAAGGGAGCACATGCTGATCACATCCTTTTTAAGAAGGATTTCAAAAGGTAGCAGAGGGAGGATTACCTCAGGATGAAGAGAAGTAACAGTAAATTAGAACCCATGTCTTATAAGCTTAGGAACTTTGGGGACCTGGGGCAAATGGAGGCCAAGATCGAGGTCTAGGATTTCATCTGCAGCCACTGAGAACAACAGAAAGTTTGTAGGGAGACATGATAGGGAGGAAACCAACTTGCACAGGCAGTAGACAGACAAAGAGGTTTCCTGAAGCAAAAGGAAAACAATAAAACTTGGGCATAAAAAGCCCGTAGCTTGAAGAGCAATACCACACACTTCCACAGCCATCTCCCCTGAAAACCCTTGTTCTTCTCCCATGTTTATTTTCCTCTTACTTCCCAATAAAAACCAGCTTGATATTCATGTCAGAATACACATGAAAAAATTAAAGCTAACTAAGATGCTCATCTCCTCACTTCACATTGTTGTGGTGAGACATTAGCAATGTATTCTCTTGGCAATTTTGAAATACACATGACATTATCGTTAGCTGTAAACAGCATTTAAAATGATGTCCTTTGCAATGCTCATATGGTGATATAGGTCTATCATTTGTAACACATGCCACTCTGGTAGAGGATCTTGGTAACAGGAAAGCTAGGTTTGTGTGGGGGCACAATAGTCTATGGATTATCAGTATTTCTTTCTCAGTTTTGCTAAAACTAAAACTGCTCTTAAAATTAAATCTTTATTTTTCTCTTAGTTTGTACTTTGCTTTACTCAAAGGGGATGGGGAAATAGGTGGAGTGAAGATGTCATTAACAAGGTCCTAATAACCTCATTGAATGTGTACCTTATGTGCCATGAACTAAAATTAGTAATCTCAGCAAGAATGAGAAGTTGGAAGAGGAGCTAGAGGAGGAGGGAAGAAGGAGGAGAGAGAGAGATTAAAAGAGAAACAAGCTATACTGTGTGTGTGCACAAAAGCCCCTAGATGGCTAATATGCATGTATGGCAAACTTGTACAAATAAAATAAAAGGAAAGGAAAACTTAAATCTTTAATTAAAAAAAGAGCTTCTTTTCAGTTCTCCTTTAATTTTTCTGATTGGATCAAATGTGGTGCTCCCATATGTCCTAGCACTTCCAGCCTCCGTTTTTAACAAAGGACAGAATTTCCCCCAGCAAGTGGCTTTTCTAAGTGAATCAGAGTGATGCTGCTCCCTGAGAAGCACTGTTAATCTCAAAGACTGATGAAGGCTGATGCAGAAATACCCCTAGTGCTCCACAAACATCAACCAGTGAGACCTAGTTTTGGTCAAATTTGCCTGAAGAGAAGCTCTTGAGGCTTATGACTATTAAATCAGAACCTAGACTAAATCTAAAGAGAGAAACTTAGATCCATTGCCATAGGAAAGAATAATCCCCACAAATAAACCTTCCAGGAACCAAAAGAAAGACACACAGAGAGAGAGAGAGAGAGAGAGAGAGAGACAGACAGACAGACAGACAGACAGACAGACAGAGAGAAAGAGAGAGACAGAAACAGAGACAGAGACAAAGAGACAGAGAACTTTGATACCAAAATATTAGGCATAGGAAAATAGGCACATGAGTGAACGTGTGTGTGTGTGTGTGTGTGTGTGTACTTTGACAATAAAATCTCAGGCATAGGGAAATAAGCAAATGGCTGAGCCCAGTGAAGAGCTAACCAGAGTGTCAAAACAGTACTAATGGAGAAACGTCTGGCTTGCAGGGTTCCTGTTGTGGAATTCTAGTATTTGTTAAGCACAACCACTGTGTCATATCCTGTGGCAACTATGAGTGCCAGTGTCAACATAAATGAAGCCCATGCATGGTGAGGAGCAAGGACATGACAGGTGTGTGATCACCTCAGGGTGTCCCAAGCAAGATGTGGACCCCAAGCCAATGTAGGCACCAACATCATGCTGGTGACTAATGCAGTGTTAGAGCTTTATTCTTGCTGTAATGAAGTACAAAATTTTATTAAGATAAAATAAGAAAAAGTTATCATTTTAAGGTTGTGGAGGTTGGAAGTCCCAAATGAGTCTCACTGGGCTAAAATCTAGGTATGAACAGGCTGCACCTCCTTCAGAGTATACTATCTTGTCTTTCCTAGCTCATTCATTCCCTGCCCTCTGAAGCTCCCACCCCTTCCACCCTCAGCACCATCACTGTGACGTCCCATCCGTCACCACGGCTGCTTCTCCTGCTCACTCTCCCACCTCCCCCACCCACTCAGGACCCCAGGGATACACTGCACTCAGACAGATAATCCTAGCTAATGCTCCTGTTTAAAGTCAACTCATTAGTAACCTCAGCACTATGTGTAACTTTAATTCCCCTCTACCATTTAACCTATGTGACATATTTTCAGGTTCCACAGATAGGAACAAGGCCAGATGACTGGGGTAGGAAGGAGAACCTGGCCTTATTCAGTCCCCTGTTCCTTCCCAGAGCATACATGATCCACCACCACAGAGACCCAAACTGTCTTCCTCTGGATTCCCCTTCTCTCACTTTGAATACATTTATTCATCATTCTTGCCACTTTTGAAAGCAGTTCTGGAAGTCCTGTATAATGAATGTCTTTACCAGGTATGACAAAATTTAAAAATAAAAATAGAGTGATTGTTGCTACCCAATACTACCCAACAGAAAGACAGGATCATAAAAACACTGCCAGGTGTCCCCACCCACCTTATACACCAGATCTGGCACCATGTGACTTATGGCTCCACCCCAAAGTCAAAATGAACATGAAAGGTCAACATTATGAATAATTCAAGACATCAAGACAGCCAGGAAAGCACAGCTGAAGACACTCAAGAAAGAGGACTCTGGAGCTGCTGCAAAAAGAGGGAAGGACAATGGGGTGAGGGTGTGAAAGTGAGGGGGATTTTGAGAGGGATTAATAGCAAGGTGTCTTTTACTGAAATGAGTTAGTTTAAATGCAAATACTCACGGTTTTTTAATCACATATCAAACATCACGGCATCACAGATTACTATAAAACCTAACAGCCTGAGACATTTATTATCCCACAGCTCCGGTGGGCTAGGAATCCAGAAGGACTTAACTGTGGCCTCTGGCCTAGTCTTTAGGAAGCTGTAGCCAATATGTCAGCTATAGCTCCTCGCCTCAGAGCTCCCAGGGGAAGAAGGTCTGTCTGCAGGACTCTCCTCCCCCAGATGTGGACTGGAGGTTTCTCACAGGTGTTCACCTTATGGGCTTCTCCACAAGTCAACTCAGAACCTGGCATCTTCCTCAGACCAAGGGCCTAGACCATCCAGAGAGAAGCCAAACCATGCCTTCCCATAATCCAGGTGCAGCCACGATGGGGAATGGGAAAAGAATCAAGAAGCCAAACCACACCTTCCCATGAGCCAGCCAGTGCTTCAGCTAGAAGACAAGAAGAGAACCAACCCCCACCACCCCACCCCAATAAGCAATGGGCTGATTCAGAGGAAGTCAGTCTGAAATGATAGCAACTGAAGTAAAATAAATAACTTAATCCTTTTTGTCTTAATGTGTTACTTTTCTCTTATTGCTGGGAAAAATACTCAACACCCAAAATGAAGGAAGGAAAGGTTTATTAAGCTCACAGTTTGTGGAGGTTTCAGTCCATAACAAGCTGATCACAAGGCAGGGTCACACAGCACTGGGGCAGCACTTCAAGGCAGCAGCCAGAGTAAAAGGGGGAAAAGTAAGCCTCTTTTCCTCCCTTATATTATACACAGGCCACGCCCCCCCTCAGGAGAACATATCACTCACAAAATCTCTGTGCCCTCCTCTTGCATAGGATGAGGATATTTACAAAGTGAGGATCCTACCTCCCTGCAGAGTCTCTCAGTTAAACTTCTTAAGTTCTCAAATTGACACAGTGTATTAACTATAATACTTGTATTGTTTGACTAACTTTGCAGGCCTAAAACTAATAGTCTGAGCATCTATTTGCTGGAGAATAATATGCATTTTGGCAACTTTGGGGGATTTCCTTCTGCCTTGTTTTTGAAATCCAATGTTTTGTTCCATTTTACTGTTTTGTATTATTACTGTACCTGGTAACCTGAACAACTATTTTGAAGATAACAGTATGCAATACAACAACAATTGTTTAATTCCTATCATGTTGTTTTGAAAATCTATATAGCTGTTGTTGTTGTTGTTGTTGTTGTTGTTGTCGTCATCATCATTTTGCTTTT
Source organism: Hydrochoerus hydrochaeris (assembly GCA_004027455.1). NCBI lineage: Eukaryota > Metazoa > Chordata > Mammalia > Rodentia > Hydrochaeridae > Hydrochoerus > Hydrochoerus hydrochaeris. The sequence goes on along the minus strand of PVLA01011455.1, from coordinate 9,845 downwards.
GTTATTGGGCAGTTTTTTTGTTATTTGGTTTTTTGTTTGTTTGCTTGCTTCTTGATTTTTCTGAGGTTTTTTTTTTTCCTTTTTACTTTTTAAAATAGAAGAAGAAGAAATGCCAGAGAAACCTCACTGGGAGCAAGAGGGCAGTCAGTCTTTGTGACTTGGGTCCATCGCTTCTGCTGCATAAACCTCCTCAGAGTTAGGACAGCTTACATGATTGACAAGGGGACTTCTGGGGGTGACACGGGGATGTCAAACAGGAAGTGAGGACACAGGCCATGTGAGAAGCTATTTGCTGCACCCCAATATGCTTCTACCTCTCAAAGCTACCCATGTTTCCTGAGAAGGAAAAGGCTGCTTTAGAACTCACCTTGTTGTATTTGTTCACTCATTCAGCCCTGCAGGTCACAAATGCTGGGGACAAAGCAGGAGCAAGACTCCTCCTCCTTGGAGCAGATCTTCTGGAGAGGAGGAAGACAAGTGACAGTGAACAACACACGGCAAGATTTGGTACAGCAGGAACAGGCATGCAGGGTGGCCAGGTGGTGATAAGGCTGTCTTATTGGCATAGGCTGGAAACCCTTTCAAACAGTTTCCCTCTGGACAGAGAAATTAAGAAAGCAAGGACCACCCAGGAAACTGTTTGGCAAAATATTTTGGGGAGTACCAGTGCAAAACTGGGTAAAGCTTTCAAGGAAAACAAGAGGATGCCTATAGCTGGAATAGAGTGAGCAGGGGGGAAAATGTGGCTGGAGGGGAATTTATAAAGGAAACTAAAATCTTCCAGCACCATGTAGGTCATTAAAAGGACTTCTACTTTTATTTTACAGTGGGAGCCAATGGATAATTCTCCCCTCAAAGGATCTGCTTAAAATGCAGAAAGGAGTCAGCTGCTTCCTCACAATTTCAAGAAACTATTCCAGTTCTCTCTATAGGGAGGTGTTTGGCTTTTTTGTTTGTTTGTTTGTTTTTGCATTATTCAGGGAGTGTATAGTTTGTTTTGCTTTGTTTTGTTTACGATCATGGAAATCCATGGATCAATTTTAAAATGGAGACTTTCTTAATAATATTTATGGGGGGGGAAGCAAAACAGAAAAAAGGGTAGAAACAATACAGAATTTCAAACAAAATAAACAGTAAGAAATCACTATTTGATACATTACATATTGTCTTCTTGGATATAGTTGTTCAAGTTACAAAATTAAAGCATACAAAGTGGACATTCAAACAGTGAGACTGCAAACAGTTCTGTTCACTGATCCAACAAAAACTTAGTAACATGGTTATCAATCCTACACACTTAAGTATACATACAGTTATCTCTTTTAGAGCACTGTCTTTTCCTCCTCTTGCTTTTTTTTATTTTTTATTTAAAGAAAAAATTTTGAAACAGAAAGAGGGTAGAAACAATACAAAATCTCAAAAACAAAACAAAACAGAAAAAAAATAGTAACCAGTAAAAAATCACTAGTTGATAATTACATACTTTCCTCTTAGATGCAGTTGTTCAAGTTACAAAAGTAAAGTCCACAAAGTGGACATCCAAACAGGGAGACTGCAGTCAGTTTTGCTCATCCATCCAACTAAAACTTTAGCAACATGGTTATTAACTCCACACACTCAAACATACATGCAGTTATATCCTTTAGAATACTCTCTTTTCCTTTTTTTTCTTTACAATAACTATAATCCATTCTCGTAAACTACTTAGAAGTTCTACACATGTATAAGTCTCTACACATATTCCTAGCCTTTCTGTATTAAAGGGAGAAACAAATCAAAACAAGTCAGCAATACAAATTCCTAGAGAAACATGAAATGAAAAGAACATGCAAAAACACAACAGTAGGTGATCTACGGTAGTCACTATGATGTCTCTTGTTATTTTCAATAAAATTGTCTATATCATCAAATATAATATAAACTTAGCATTGCTTTACACTATTAATAAAATCTAAACATTGGAGACATTATAGGACTTCAAAGGCAGATAACAATCAAACCAGAATGGGTATCCTATTGAATCCTGTCATCTTCAGAGTAGTTGCCCCTGCTCTCAGACTCAACACTCTCAAGCATACCAGATTCAAATAAAATCAGTCAAGATAAAACAGTGATATAACCAATCTCTCTGTCTTATCTCTGCCATGCTATTTTTCTGTTATTTGTTTACTTTTCTCCTTCATTCCACAGTCTGCCCCTTTCTTTGAGGCCTTTCTGCCATCATTCCTGGAACCCTGATGGTTTTCTTCTCTCTCTCTAGAATGTCCTTCAGTATTCTTTGCAGGGTTGGATTGGTGGTCACAAACTCCCCCAGTTCCTCTTTGTCATGGAAATATCTTGTCTCTCCATTCATTTTGAGACACAGTTTTTCAGGGTACATCATTCTGGGTTGGAGGTTATTTTCTTTCAGGGCTTGGAATATTTCACTCCAAGCTCTTCTTGATTTGATGGTTTGCATTGAGAAGTCTGCTGTGATTCTGATGAGTTTTCCTTTATAGGTAATCTGTTTCTTTTCTCTGAACACTTTTAATATTCTGTTCTTGTGATGGATTTCTGGGATCCTGATTATTAAATGTCTGGGTGTAGATCTGTTTGGGTTGTAGCTGGCTGGAGTTCTATATGCCTCATTTATCTGAACTTCACTTCCATTACCTATGTTTGGGAAGTTTTCCTTAATTATTTCTGTGAATAGACTTTTTATTTCATTTGTATTTGTTGCTGCATCTTCATTCACATATTTTATTCTTAGGTTATAAATCCTCTTGTCTTCTTCTAGCCTTTGTATCATTGCTTCCTGGTTCCTTGTTATTTGTAAGAGATCCTTCCTTTCATGATCATACATTGCAAATCTATCTTCAAGTTTTGAAAGCTTGTCTCTAGTTTCTGTTAAAAGGTTTTGGCAGGTTTCAGTGGAGTTTTTAATTTCCTGATATTCTCTTTGGATCTGTTTCATATATTGTAGATTTTGTTTAAATTCTTCATCAAGGGCTTCTCTCCTTTCTCTGGGTTCCTCTATTCTTTCATTTGTGTCTACTTGAGGATTACCCAGGACTTCTTTTATTAATCTTCTTATATCTTGCTTCATCTGAGTTAGAATTTCAGATTTATATTCAACAATGAGGTCAAGGATGTATTTCTTTATTTCCGATGAGTCTGTCTCTGACATTACAGGTTTGCTGCTCTCAACCTCCTCTGCATTTACCTCTGCTGGACTCACTTTCCCTGGTTCTGCAGTTGGGGACCTTTTGCTCTTTCTCTGTCTTGTCATGTTTTCGGCCCCCTTCATACAGGTGGGTGGTGGAGGTCTCTGGGCCTTTCCTATTGCTTACAGTTTTTCTGCAGCACACTTGCTAGGGAAGTACCGCCACCCAGTCTGCTGTGGATCTGCGAGTTGCATGCTGAGAGCTGGCTCCTCCCCCTATGCCAGTCAACCAGTTTATGCTTCAACAAGTTTGTGTGTTCCCTGGGGATTCCACTGGCCCAGAAAAGCCTCGTCCCTGGCTATTGGGTTTCCCTGGCTATTGCCCTGCCCGAGCAGATCCCACCAATCTGTTTGGACTAGGAGTCATCAGTGGATGCAGCCTCAGGTTTGATTCAAGCCAGCCCTGCCCAACTCCAAAATGTTGCCTAGCCAGTCCTCCTGGTTTGGGGATTCTAGTTTCCATCACTCACCAAAGTTCATGCAGCTCGACTGGCTGTTTAGTTTTTTTTAAAAAGTGTATGGTGATATAGTTAACTGATCCCACATTTTCTAATTATTGACCTTAAAAGATAATACTAGATCTGAAAGCCTTAGGTGTTAGAAAGTGTTTTTATTCCTGAATAAGGAAAAAGAAACCCAACAAAGCGATACTGGCTTAATGAAGGTCTATTTTTGCCTAAAGTCAAACTACTTCACATAGTCTGGGCTCACACCCAGTCCTGGTTAAGCTAATTGCATCAAGTCAGACTTCACCTGCAGGTAGAGCCTCATCTGAGATCCCAAAAGGGTTCCCTGGACCAGGAAATGATCTGGTGTGTGAATGACCTCCCAAACCTCAAGGAAGTAGTTGCCAATAAACAAGCACAAGGTTCCATGAGTCCATAAAATAAATCGACAGAAAAGATATATATGCTTATATGCGCACATTAGCCGAACTTCTAAGGTAATGACCCAGGAATTTGCTAAAGGATGCATTTTCATCATTGGCTTTATTGCTCACCTATCCTTAAGTTTCTCATAAGACTGGACTGTCTAGACTTCACCTTCCAAACCTAGCACAGGTGCATAACATCAGTAAACATACATAGGCAAATGGAAATTAACTTAGCCAGGGAAGCAGAGGTAGTAGGGGTACTTAGGAGCCAATGGGTGAGGAGCAGACTGTTTTGCAAACATACACATGTATAAAAGAAGTTGAGAAACACTCTGCTTGCAAATACTGGATCTGCAAGTGAGGAGGCAGACACAGCAGGAGAGAGCGAGATGGCCTGGCTTGCCCTCTGCCTCCTGAGCCATCTCTGGGCTATGGCTGGGACCTCTGCCCAGGTCAGAAGCTCATGCTGTGAGTATGGAGCTCATTTTCAATGGGATAGGACCACTGTGACCCTGGGCACAGGCAGAGACCCAAGGCACTGAGAACTGCTGAGGGGAAGGGGGTGCCACAGCGATCGCTGTAGGAGTTCCAGTGGGGATGAGTGCAGGTGGGTGCTGGTGTGTGACTTCATCTTTCCTGATTTAACAGAACAAGCTCCTGGGTGTTGAGGTGACAGATGTCTTATTAAGAGAGGTTGAGTGACTTACACAATGACTACGGCTACTGATACAGATGCTCAGTGGTTCTTGTGACCAGGGCTACTAGGAGCTGGAGGTTTTGGTGCTTGCTGGGTACACATCATACCCCAGATTTTCAGTATTACTCATGGAAGACTGAGGGGGAATACATACAATGAAGTCAATCTCTAAGGAAGTTCTAGGAATCACATAGAAGGGCTGTGAACTGTATAGCTTAAAGTTAGTAGAATGAGATATTTGAGAAGATGTAAGGACTAACTGATTTTCAAAGAAAAATTGCAATGTTCCTTGTGGTTCTCTTTAACCATGTAGGACACCAAGGCTAAGAGATCTAGATCTCATGTTTCTGAGATGAGGGGCTGGTGTTAAGGGGTCTGGTAAGTGGCTTTTGTCTCCTCAGCTGTCCCCTCAGAAGAGGAGCCCTGGGTTGATGGCATACAAGTGCTCATGGAGAACTCGGTGACCCAGTCAGCCTACCCCAACCCCAGCATCCTGATTGCAATGAACCTGGCTGGACCTTACAACCTGGAGGCACAGAAGCTCCTGACTGAAGAGCTTGTGGCCAATAGCACTGCTGGTGAGAGACCTAAGAGCAGCACCTGTTTCCCGAGTCTTACACCACTGACCAATACTCCCCCAGACCAGCTTGGGGCCACTCTGCATCCCAATGCCACCTGTGGTTTTCTAAACCTCCTCTCCCTACACCTGGAAAAAGACCTAGAAGGAAATATGTCTGAGGTCACAGTATTTAGTCAGGAGATGAGGGAAGTAGCTAGAGCCCTGGATAAACATGAAAATAGCAGGTTCTATTTGTTGTTGTTCCAGTTCTGTATGTTGCATGCACACTTAGTCCTTCCTGGCTACTCTTCCTCATCTTACCCTCTAGTAATGCTTCAATGCCACAACTGCTAGTAGCAATGGCATTGACAACAAAATATCTATTCAGTTGAGGTGCTTTGAGGCTCAAGTCAAATAAGAAAGTGTAAATCATTTTGTAAGTGTGGGTTTTCATAGATAAATTTGGATGGGTGTTCTCGCTGCTTTTCTATCCAGATAAACTAGGGATTCTCGATTCAGTCATCAAATCACAGAGAAGATCCAAGATTCAGTATTCCTTTAAGTATATTTCCATCTTTTGTTGGAAAAACATCAAAAACTCACATGAGTTCACTATTTTAAAAATCAAAATGATTCTGAGATAGAAGCAGGAAGTTCAACCCAGCCTTTGTGGTCCCTCCCTGAGATTGTCCCTCTGTGTCACTGTGCCGTTTGTTCCTCCGCAGATCTAACGATAGGACAACTTGCCCTTAACATCATGGCCCTCACCTCCTCCTGCAGAGACACTGCGAGCAAAGTGTCAGTTCTACAAAATGAAATGCAGAGCTGGACACCACCAGGTGAGTCTTCATGGGAACAGAGGGGATAGGAAGTACAGGGACTTTCCTGAGACTGTGGAAGCCGGAAGGAAAATGGTGGAGGTGGCAAGAGTGAAAAGTGAGAGAAGAGAAACAAGGTCCCCTTTACTCTGTCAACCCCACCCATGAGGGATTCACTTCTGAGCCAAAAAGGACCTGAAAGCCATGGTCCCCCACCATAGAGACTGGCAGGGCCACCTCCTGTCTTCAGACAGTGACATCCCTTCCCTGACATCCAACACCAGATAAAATCCTCATTCTGAGCCGCAGTGAAGTGATCCCTGTCCGTGACTGTGCCTGTCTTGGGAGACAGGCTTTATTTCTGTTGAAAAGCTTTGGCTTTGCCTCCTTCACAGATGTCCCCAGCATGACAACCATGCTCTGATGCATACTCTCTCTCCATTTCCAGGCCCAAAAGAGGGAGCAGTAAACTTCTATGTGCCCAGCCTGGTGGTCTTGGCTCTGTGCCAGAAGAATTGGGCGGCCACCTTGCCTATAGCTGCGCGCTTCGCCAAGGCGCTGCTGGCCAACACCTCTCCCTTTGATGTGGGTAAGAGGCTGGCCACTGCCAAAGGCTGCCCTGAGCCATGCTGAAGCCAGTGGACACTGTGGGGTACTTCTCATGGGGGACCTGAGAGCCACAGAAGGGAGTCCAGATGGGGGACTTCACAGATGAGGGGGCAGCAACATGTAGAAGCAAGGGCAGCACATGAAAGGCCCAGAAGCTACAAAGCCTCAGCATGGAACAGTAAACAGGCCACTGGAGTCAGAAGTTGTTTCCAAATTAAATACCAAATTAGTTAGTCATCTACCTTGCCATGAAACCATTTCTTTAATTGCTGCCAATGTGTCACTTTCTGTTCCCCTTGATCCTTCTTATTACATCCAAATGCCGTCTTTCTATTAAACAGCTGCTACTTCAACCCTAAACCCTTGAGAAACTGGAGACCATCTGCTTCCTTGGTTCTGCGTGTATATTATTACATGGAATGGAAGCTTTTTCCTCTACTACACCACATCCTTTTTGCATCCACCTTTCATTGTACAGTTATCTGCCCTTCAGGCCAGCATCATGGCCCCCTCTCCTGGCCCCCTTTCTCCCTCTGCTGCTCTCTGAGCCGTGGCATTGTCTCACACTTGCACTCCTCGCACACAGCTCTTCAGAAACACCTCCAATTTCAAATTCTACCAGATAAGAGAGCAGGTGAATATTCTCTAGTTCTCTTCTGAGTGCCAGGAAGAGGCCAGGGCTCGAACATCTTAGCCAATTTCAAGAAGTTTGCACCCTGGGTCTTTGGTTTTTGGAAACATAATTATCCTTATGAAATTATGCAACTTTTAGCTTAGGAGGGAAAGATCAATGAAATAAAAGATGCTTTTGGGAAAATTTTTCATGTATTCTGGTTATATTGTCCCAGAGCTTGCTCATTCTATCCAATATGCATGCATGATGAAAAGTCTCCTTTGGGGGTACTATAGAGGTGCCAAGTTCCCACCAAGCATTCACAGAGCAGGGCAACAACTTAGCACAGCAGAGAGCAGAGCGATGACATACTAGATATAAAAACAAATGCTTGAGGAGCTCAGAACAGAGAGTACTTGTTGTACTGGGAAGATCAGGAAGGCTTCATAGAGAGGGGAGACAGCCATCCCTTCAAGGACGATGATATTAGGAGAAATAAACACTGGGGCAAGAGAAGTGGATTTGAACACAGTGATGATCTCATTAATTAAAAGCATGAGTTGTGAAGCTGGATTCAAAGTCTGGCCATGCTGCTTATTGGCCATATGGCCTTGGGCAGCTACTTAGCTCCTCTGAGCCTCCATTTCCTCATCTCTTAAACTATTGTGGGGACTTTTTCCAAGTTCATCCTGATCTTCTGCCTACAATGTAATAAGAACATGACAAGCATGAATGTTCAGCTGTGGTGGTGGTGGCAGTGATGGTGGCGGCGGTGGTGGTGGTGGTAATGGTCATGTCCCCTTGTGATTCACAGACACAGGAGCAGTGGCGACCTTGGCTTTGACATGTATGTACAACAGGACTCACATGGACAATTACAGAACCCTGTTTGGCCAAGTGCTGAAGAGCCTTGTGGAGAATATCAGCACACGGGTCACGGACAGCGGTATCATCGGAAACATTTACAGCACTGGCCTTGCCATGCAGGTAAAGCCATTCTGGGAGCTAGAGACTCTGGGGTCTGGAGACCATGTATCAGACATCTCAGGAGAGGCCAACCAGCACAACTTAGGGTACATCCCAATGGTGCCCGGGCCTCCATGTTTCTGCTGGTAAAATGTGAATCAGTGCCCATTTTTCCCTTTCTCATGGATAAAGCATGAAAACGACCTTATTTATTTGAAAAGGAAAAAGAATGAAGACAATATTACAGAATTTCAAACAACATAATAGGAGAAAAATAATCTTACACAAATGAATTTTCCTTCCTTGGAAAAAACAGAAACAAATTCAAAAAATTTTGGTTATTAATAATGAACAATTCATTAGTAAAGAGTATTGACTATGAAATGGTTTATCTATAAATAATGATATTTAAAGCAGGTGCTTAAAAATACTAAATTTTCAACTCAGTCTTGCAGCCAAATCTTCTTTTTTCAAAATTTCATCTTGATGTAAAAAAGCAAGTTTGTATTTACAGTGTTTAATACAAAGGGAGAATCATGGAGTTTTATGCTAGCCATAAACCTACCATAGTTCCAGATTATCCTGAAAAGAAATTGTCTCTTGAGAGGAAAAATAGAGACCACTATTAATATCCACATATTAAATATCGAGAAACAGCATAAGCAGCTAAGAATTAGCTCACAATGAGCATAAGAGTAAGGCAAACCTTCCACTAAAATGGACCATGTGCAGAAGTGACTATTAAGAATAAAGTCAGTTCTGCTATGGTCAATGAGATTTTTTCATAGGAAAAACTATCATTTTTTCCAAGGCTAAATAGCATAAAATTAGTCCCAGAACTCAATTCTAGTAGAGGAAACTATGTATGATGGAAGGAAGGAATACAATCAATATAAAATTTCAGTGGGGATGGGTAGAGCTACCCTCTAAAGATAACATCATTTCAACTTAGTGCCAGACTGAGAAGTGTTGACTCTTGCTAATGTGGCTCCTGAATTTTTTTTTTGTTTTGTTTTGTTTTGTTTTGTTTTGTTTTTTTTGGTACCAGGGGTTGAACTCACCAATGTGCACTTGAAAGACAGGCGCTTATACCCCTGAGTTAAATCCCCAGTCCTTTGGCTCCTGAATTCTGTTTAGAATTTTATCAGCTGCTAGGAACCTTTGATAAGCTGTATGCAGTTACCACTGACCATGTGGATTTCTAGTCAGTTAAGACACATAACTTCCCTCTACCCTCCCTACTGTCCCTATGTGGAGTTTACACAGGGATTCTCAGATCTGAAATCCACAGATGTCTAAAATATGCCCTTTGTCTAATCTAAAATGTTCTGGTATTGAGATCAAAGGGCTCTAAAGCATTATCAGCTTGGGCTTCAATCCCATATCCACCGCCATCCTGAACCAATATTGACTTGCTCTGAATTTAATCTTCTCCACAATAGCAGCTAGGTTAAATGAAATATGATGTCCAAAAGCACGACAGATGCAATGCCATGCTCACTGTTCA